>CAUYRH010108659.1:0-17988 GCA_963574655.1 Perodicticus potto
AGTTGGGAGGAGGGAGGGTAATTGGTGGGACCACACCTACGGTGCATCGTAGAAAGATACAGGTGAAACTTACTGAATGCAGAATATAAATGTCTTAACACAATAACTAAGAAAATGCCATGAAGGCTATGTTAACCAGTTTGATGAAAATATTTCAGATTGTGTATGAAACCAGCACATTGTACCCCATGATTGCATGAATGTGCACAGCTATGATTTAATAAAAAATAAAATAAAATAACAGCTTTTGCAGACTGTGTCTGGGGAGCAGGGCGTCGTTTACTCACCTGTGTGCGCTGGTATTTGTTCTATCACACTAGCTGAGAATCCACAGTTGAAACCCAGCCTACTGCAAACAGCACAGCACCTGGGGGAAATCAGGGTGTCTTTCTGGAACCTGTGGATTCTTAACAAACTGGAATGTGGCTCTAGGCCCTAGAGCCTAGGGTGAGATTCCACGGTATTGCTTCAGAAACTGGATGGGTGCCTAAGACAACTCTGTCTCCCACTTCAATGCATTCAGAAATGTCATTTGTTCCCCTTATGGTGCCAGCTCCTCTTCTTTCTTATGACTTAATCCCCTGCTGTTATTCACTATTCAGAGCGTAGTCATATTATCCCAGCCAAGGGCAGGCCCAGACAGCCTGTAGTTTTTCCGAAAATCAGAGCTCCCAGAGGTTCTGTTTGCACAAAGACAGAACCACCCTTGCCTTTCATATAAGACAGCCAGGCCCACTCTGGCCCTCACTTCTCCCCTCTGAACCCAACTCTGTCCAGGGCTTCGATTCTATAACTTCCCTTCCCCAGAATCTCTTCATCCCATCTCATCTGCCTGCTCAAATTCTAGACACCCTTTCCTCTTCTGTCCTCCACCGACCCTTTGTTCAGATCACTATTTCGGCATGTAAGGAGCATTTTGGGGACAAGCACAGTTTCTTTCTCAGCTTCATATCTGCAGAACCTAGCAGAAGGCAGGGCACATTGTGTGCATTCAACAATAGTCATGAAACTGGAGGTATAGTGGAAGTTTTCCATTCATATTTCTAACACATATTTAGTGAGATACTTTAAACTATGTGCTACTTTCCACTCACTCTCCACCTTTTTCTTTCTTTCTTCTTTATTTTATTTATTTATTTTTTTTGAGACACTGCCGCAGCATCACAGCTCACAGCAACCTCAAACGCTTGGGTTCAAGTGATTCTCCTGCCTCAGCCTCCCAAGTAGCTGGGACTACAGGTGCCCGCCACAATGCCCAGCTGTTCTTTTGTTGCAGTTGTCATTGTTTAGCAGGCCCGGGCTGGGTTCGAACCCATCTGCATCAGTATATGTGGCTGGTGCCCTAACTATTGCAGGAAGACGAGGCCCAATGGAGAGAAAGGGCACCCAAACACCACGTTTGTAAGAGGAAGGGCTTTATTCACCAGCTGGGAGCCCACAGCATAGAAAAATTCCAAATGGCCGTGCTCCCCGACTGGCTTGGTCTTTCCCTTTTTATCGACGGTCAAAAAGTTCCAACCCATAGGTACCCTTCTCATTGGCCAGTTTGAATCAAGCGGGAGATGCTATTCCAGCCCCTACAGAACTACAGGATTTCACATAACTTGGAAATTTCCAAGTTCCAGGAAGTTAAGTTCACAAATTCCCAAGAGCTGAGTCACCATGGAGCGGACCCTGCAGGTGTATCCTTGTGGTCTCCTTGAGAAGACCTGTTCTCCCAGACCTCACCCTTCTCGGGTATCCTCTCTTATAACCAGGTATGGGCGCCAAGCCCACTCTCCACCTTTCTGTGGACTTTTATGGCATCTACTGAGCACTCAGAATCCATGGACGATCCAAAAAGACCCCACATATCCCAGTATCACAAACTCCACAAAGCCTTCTTTCCAGTAACAGTCACCTTCCTGTGTCCCCTCTCCTGGGGAAGGGAAGGAGTCTTCCCATTGCCTGAAGCCTAGGCTTTGTCTTGAATACTTTCTTCCCTTTTATCCTTAATCTTTTCCCCTAAAATATCCTCCATCAGCCCTCTCCTCTCCATCTGTTAGGTAGATAGTAATCTGGCTCTGCTAGGGAGAAAGGGTAAGAGTAGGACCCCCAGGCTCCCATCTTGGTGCCACCCACCTTCATTCTGTCCCTAGAGATCACTCACACCTGGGAAAGAGGGAACACCCTGCCAATCTAGAGGTCAGAACCGAGCATGCCGACTGCAAAAGGGTGTAGAAGACTGTCTGGACTAGCAACAGGCACAACAGAGTCTTGGAGGTGACCCAGAACAGCCTTAAGACTAATTATCATGTCGTTAGCTTCAATCTGCATTTCAGTCCACAACCCCTAGAAGGTTCTCAGAATGGATCATGGGAGGTCCACAAGTGCAGGAAGACTCTGATTCCAAGGTGACCTCTGAACCATGAGGTGGGCCTGATTCAGGCCCCAACCCAGGCCTCTTTGCTTTTTTGCTCTTTTATTGCAACAATGGAAGCCCATTCCCTGTATTTGGTGAATGTATCTTGCCCTGTAAGCCTATATCTTACTCTGTAAGCCTATCTTTCTCTTCCTCAATAAACTTTGTTGCATGCTAGCCTGACTTTGGGTTGTCCGGTCACTTTTCTTTTTTCTTTTTCTTTTTTTTTTTTTTTTTTTTAGACAGCATCTCACTTTGTCACCCTTGATAGAGTGCTGTGGGGTCATAGTTCACAGCAACCTCAAATCCTTGGGCTCACGTGATATCCTCTTGCCTCACCTTCCTGAGTAACTGGGACTATAAGTGCCTGCCACAAGGCCTGGCTATTTCTTTTTTTTAGAGAAAGAGTTTCACTCTTGTTGAAGCTGGTCTCGAACTTGTGAGCTCAAGCACTCTTCCCTCCTCGGCCTCCCAGAGTGCTAGGATTACAGGTGTGAGCCACCACACCCGGTGTATCTGGCTATTTTTCAACCCAGAGCTCTCCAAGAACAGAGGACCCGGGCAGCCGCCCCAACCGCATTTTAGGAAACAGATGGTTGCCTTGAAACCCAACTTATCCACATTTCCACCATGGAGTTCAGAGCTTCATTGCACCCCACAGAGCGTTATTACACTCCCTTCCTAACCGGTCTTACTACTTCTAGTCAAATGGGACTCAAATTTGTTTTTCACATCAGAGAAGATCTTTCTATATCATGTCATGAATCTTTTTAAAAATGCTAGCTACATCTGTGGTTCTCAATCTTTCAAACACAACACCCCCTTTGGTATACAAATATTTTGTAGTATCTTTACTACTCTTTCAAAAAATATGTAAATAATCCAAACCAACTACACATTATTTTTGCTTTTTAAATTTCAAGTTAATGTGAGGGTAAAAATGTCTAGGTTATATTTTCAGTTCTAAGGCGAAGTTCAAGTTACAGTGGAGCCTTTCACCCATGGGGCGTGCTGAACAGCCTCACCTTGTGCACATTATGTAAGGTGGCACCAATCACCCTCCCTCTTCCTGCCAATGGCCCTTCTTCTCCTCTCCTCTCTTGTCTCCCCTCCTCCTTCCTAAACTAGTGCTTTTTCTCTAGTCTGGGCAGGTAGTCATTTATATATTGGTTTCCTATTATTAATAAGTATATTGGATGCTTTTTTCCCCATTCTTGAGATACTTTACTAAGAAAAATTACACATTATTTTTAAATAGCAATATAGGGTTGCAACTATACTATAAAAGGAAAAGTAATTTATTATTAAGTAAGACATATTTCAAAACATGAAGTCTGAGCCACACTACTCTCTAGCCTAGTCTTCCTCAACCCAATTGCTCCACTTGGACCTCTCGGGTTCATAGCCCTCCTTCCTGTTAGTTACTGTTTATGCTTTAAAGCTTCCTCATGACCTGGTCCTCCTGCGAATGACTAGAGTCCCCTCCTCAGGCTTACGAGTGCCTTGTGCAGTGCCATCACCATGAGCTTCATTAGCAGTCCTTCCATACT
Organism: Perodicticus potto; assembly: GCA_963574655.1. NCBI lineage: Eukaryota > Metazoa > Chordata > Mammalia > Primates > Lorisidae > Perodicticus > Perodicticus potto. Next base: position 3,952 of record CAUYRH010108659.1, read on the forward strand.
TAGTCATTACTTTTTTTCTTTTCTTTTTTTAGACAGAGTCTCACTCTATGAGTTCTGTGGCATCATAACTCACAGCAACCTCAAACTCTTAGGCTCGAGCAATCCTCTCGCCTCGGCCTCCTGAGTAGCTGGGACTACAGGCATCCACCACCATACCTGGCTAGTTTTTTTCTATTTTTAGTAGAGATGGGCTCTCGCTCTTGCTCAGGCTGATATCGAACTCCTGAGCTCAAGCGATCCATCTGTCTGCCTTGGCCTCCCAGAGTGCGAGGATTACAGGTGTGAGGCACTGCGACCAGCCCTAATACTGTTTTTATTTTTAAAGGGGGGGGGCACCTGTGGCTCAAAGGAGTAGGACGCCGACCCCATATGCCAGAGGTGGCGGGTTCAAACCCAATCCCGGCCAAAAACTGCAAAAAAAAAAAAAAAAAAAAAGGCAAAATTTTGTAAACATATTTATTACTGGACAAAGAGGGTCTGGCCGCCTGTCACTGTCAGCCAATATGCAGAGATAGGGATAGGTCCACCAGACTTTATTTGTCAGAAGACCAGCTATTCTGGAGAACAGTGAGAGAAGCCTCTCAATTGTATTCTGCCTAATATAAATATTAGTTATAATTCTAATAAGTTTTATAATGAGATATAAGGAAATCAGTGTAGAAAATTTTATCCGATAGGAAATAACATCAAAGTAGTCTGTGTTCTAACAATGCAAAATGTTTAAACAACAGAAGTTGATTTTTACTTTAACAAAATATCTAGGAGAATTATCAAAGAAAACATTATATGATCAAAGTAATCTTTACTCTACCAATACCCCAACAACTATTGTCTGACTACCTCCTCAGAGTCTCCAGAGACAAAAATCCTCCCAATCATAGTGAAACTTTAACTAGATAACCAGGGGGATAGGGGTGGGAAAGAATGGGAACTAAACACAGTAGGTCAGCTGTGTTGCTTCAGCTGAGCTTCTCACGCTCGGTCTTTATGTTTTTGCAGTTTTGGGCCGGGGCTGGGTTTATATGGGGCCGGCGCCCTACTCCTTTGAGCCACAGGCACCCCCCATCACGCTCCATCTTGAGACCACTTTTGTGGCTTCATTTCAAAAGTACAAAAAATAGTATAATAAACCCCTAATTTACCCATTCCCACCTTTCAATAATTATCAACATTTGCTCCAGTGGTTTTCTATATTCTCTTCATTTCTTTCTTTTTACATATATATGTGTGTGTGTGTATATATATATATATATATATTTTGAGACAGAGTCTCATTTTGTTGTACTCTACCCTCATTAAGAGGGTAGAGTGCCATGCCCATATAGCTGACAGCAACCTCAAACTCTTGAGCTCAAGCAATCCTCTTGTTTCAGCCTCCTTAGTAGCTGGGCCTACAGGTGCCCACCACAATACCTAGCTAATATTAGAGATGGGATCTCACTCCTTGTTCAGGCTGGTCTAGAACTCCTGAGCTCAAGCAACTCACCCACCTTGGCCTTTCAGAGTACTAGGATTACAGGTGTTTGGCCTCCACACCCAGCCCCTCTTTTTTCCTTAGTATTCTGAATCTAATACCTGACATGTTAAATATGTTCATATGAATCCTGAAAATAGATGACCTTCTTTTACAGATACCACAGGCTATGGTGGAGGAAGGGAGGCCTACTATTTCCATAAACTCAGTTACCGGGAAGGGGCTTGTTATGAATAACAAAAGACAATCCTATCAGGAAATTCCACAGGCTTTAGGTGCTACTGCAGGAACTGGGGGCAAAGACCCAAATATGTTGGTTTTATCATACCACAACTTGTATTCTCCTCTAAAGAAGAATTGTAATCATTGCTTTCTTCTTCTTTCACTTTCTCCACTAGTATATTCGTTGCTCACCAAGGGAAGGACCTCCAAGGCTGGTACCCCGGACAGCTGGCAAGATTTCATCTTGATCACAGAGCAAAGAGAGCTTCCCGGTGAGACGCATCCTAAACCTGAAATTCCAAGGCTGTTACTAAAGTTAGAATGATAAAGGAAAAAAAATACACAATTTGTAATACTACTAATGATAGCAGTAACAGTAATATTTAGTGAATAGAAAAGTCTTAAAAGGAAATATACCTAACCGTTATTACTCTTTTTTAATGAGTTGTGCGATTTTTAGTATTTTGTATTTTACTTTTTAATCTTTTTCTCTGTTTTCCAGACTTTCTCTAATGAGTACATATTACATTTACAGTCAACAAATATAAATCTTTTTTTTTTTTTTTGAGACACAGTCTCAAGCTGTCACCTTGGGTAGAGTGCCATGGCATCACAGCTCACCTCAAATGCTTAAGGGATTCTCTTGCCTCAGCCTCTCAAGTAGCTGGGACTACAGGTGCCTGCCACAACAAGCGGCTATTTTTTGTTGCAGTTGTCATTGTTGTTTAGCTGGCCCACACTGGGTTTGAACCCGCCAACTTTGGTGTATGTGGCTGGCACCGTGACCACTGTGCTACAGGTGCCGAGCCATATAAATCTTATTATAAGATTTCAGAAACACCATGAGTTTAGAATTTCAGAAACACCATGAGTTTAGAATTTCAACTTGGTCAAAAAACTTAAACTTACTGAAACTCAGTTTTTTCCTCAAATTATGAATTTAGCCTAAATGATTTCTACTCTTCTAGGTGTAGTTTTAACAAAAAGAAGAACGAAAAACAAAAATCATAGACACTTTCATCTTATTTTCTAGCTCAGGTGGGCTGGAAATCATAGTAAGTTAAAAGCAGCAACTTGAGTAACTTAACAAAATGTTTTAACTTGGGCAATTTTTATTCCTTCTCTAAGTATCAGTTGCCTTATCTGTTAAACAAAATAAATGATGTAAAATTCCATAATATAGTAAGCTCATAAAATATGATCGCTATTATTTGAATATATTATCTAATATAGTTCATAAATTTCTCTTCTTTTGGTTTGAGACAGAGTCTCCCTCTGTTGCGCAGGCTAGAGTGCCATGGCATTAGCCTAGCTCAAAGCAACCTCAAACTCCTGGATTCAGGTGATCCTCCTGCCTCAGCCTCTGGAGTAGCTAGGACTATAGGCACCTGCCACCACGCAGGGCTAATTTTTTGTATTTTTAGTAGAGATGAGGTCTCACTCTTGCTCAGACTGGTCTCAAACTCCTGAGCTCAAGGGATCTGTTCACCTCACCCTACCAGAGTGCTGGGATTATAGGCATGAGCCATTGTGCCGGCCTTCTCTTACTTGCCTTCAATATAGTCAATTCCTCCATGCAAGTAGAGGGAGCTATGGCATCTATATATGGTTTAAAATAGCATATAGTGGCTCAATGCCTATGGCTCAAGCGGCTAAGGCGCCAGCCCCATACACCTGAGCTGGCAGGTTCAAATCCAGCCTGGGCACGCAAAACAACAATGACGGCTGCAACCAAAAAATAGCCGGGCATTGTGGTGGGCACCTGTAATCCCAGCTACTTGGGAGGCGGAGGCAAGAGAATCGCTTGAGCCCAGGAGTTGGAGGTTGCTGTGAACTGTGATACCATAGCACTCTACCCAGGGTGACAGCTTGAGGCTCTGTCTCAAAAAATAATAAAATAAAATAGCATATAGTCCAAATATAATAGATGATCAAACTGGAAGTAGCTTAAGAGGTCATTCTGATCCAATCAGATGAATGAAATGGAGCCCAAAGAAGTGATATGTCTTGCCTGAGCTCATCCAATTGGTTGGTATAAAATTTGGGCTTCAATCTATCCATATTTTCTGATTCCCAGCCTGACTCTTTGTCTTAACTCAAATGCATAATATATTAAACTATAGGGCTATCCTCTCTGCCAGAGAATAGACAAGGAAAGAAATGGCAGAACCCCATTGCCAGAGATGCTCGTGGCCCAATCCATAGGGTCACGTTGGGTCTGTGTGAACCCTAACAATCACTGTACTCTGCTTACCATGACCACCACCACTTGATAACCAGATCAGTCCTTCTACCAGAAGACGGCTCAATTAAAGGGAACCTTGACTCTGACAAGTCCTGTGCCTGCCCAAGATTAGCTGTAAGAGGAAAACTAAGTGTAAATGTCGATCTATGAGGTTATTCAATTTTTAGTTAGGAATAAGAAGAAAAAAGACAAGCAAAAAAAAAAGACAAAATCAAAACAAGAAATAAGGAAATTCTCAGAAACCAGACCTAATCTTAGTTATTATAGTCATGATATCAACTTGACAGGTGTGTAATGACTTCCCTTCCCCAGACATATTCCTCCACCGTCTGGATGTTTTCAGTATTAGAGTCTTCTGAGTGGAAGTCTTGTCTTCAGAAGGCCACTGATATATCATTTGGAAAGGAAGAATATTCTAGTCCTAGAGAAATACCACAGGCAAAGGCAGAGACACGGTGCAGCCAGTCCTGTATCTAGTGGCAGTCACCAGGATCTGGTTCAGACGTCACAGCTGTCAGTGGTTCACAAATGAGCAGACTGACAGTGATGGTCACACAGAGCCCAAACTCACAGAAGATTGATACAGTCACCAGATAGTTAATGTTTTGATTGACAGTAGGAAACATACTTTTGTAGGAAAAGGAATATCCCACCCATCATTTAAAAGGCACTCGTTTTACAAAGTAAAGTACCTGGGGAGCATGAGTTAAGGACAAGAGTGGATAGGTATTCTTGATGCTTCTCCAGGCCTACCCACAATAGACCACCTGCCTGCCCTTCCAGCATCCCTCCCTGTTTAGCACCCCACAGGCATGGTCATATTCTCCTCGCTTTTCCTGAACTTCAGTCAGAGCCAGTTCATTTCTACTAACATAGTCTCTTAAAGAAGGCATATTATAATCAAATTTTTACCCATCCTGAGATGGGATCACTTGTTCTTTTCTTGCTAATATGTTTGAGTTCTCTGTGGATTCTGGTTATTAAACCTTTGTTGGAAGCATAACCTGCAAATATTTTCTCCCATTCATCTTAGAAGGGTACAGGTGAAACTTACCAAATGCAGAATACAAATGTCTTCATACAATAACTAAGAAAATGCTATGAAGGCTATGTTAAATAGTTTGAGGAAAATATTTCCGATTGTATATGAAACCAGCACATTGTACCCCATGATTGCATTAATGTATACAGCTATGATTTAATAAAAAAGAAGGAAAAAAAAATTTTTACCCACTCAGGCAAACATACTTGATTATTATTAAACAATTGTAGTGGCTCGACGCCTGTGGCTCAATGGGCTAAGGCGTCAGCCACGTACACCTGAGCTGGCGGGTTCGAATCCAGCCCAGGCCCGCCAAACAACAATGGTGGCTGCAGCCAAAAAATGGCCGGGTGTTGTGGTAGGCACCTGTGGTCCCAGCTACTTGGGAGGCAGAGGCAGGTGACTCGCTTGAGCCCAGGAATTGGAGGTTGCTGTGAGCTGTGATGCCACGGCACTCTATCCAGGGTGACAGCTTGAGGCTCTGTCTCGAAAGAAAACATGACAAACAATTGTAGTCAGCTCTTTGAGTGTGATTAGGTGATCACAATGATATAATCATGTGAGGCTACAGCCCATAGACCTTGATTAGATTTAAATGTTCCCAAATCTCATCAACATTGAATATTTTTCACATTGATAGCAGTTCAGCTCATCTATTTATAGTTTAAAAAAATGTGCCTATGAGAACATTTAGAAAACATCAAAAAAGAAAAGATTGAAGATTACCCATAATATGTTGAATCTTTCAGATACATATGAAAATAGAATGGGATGGTATTTTGAAACCTTTAAAAAAAATTTTTAATTGAGATAATTCACATACCATTCACTCTGTCCATTGGAAGTGCACAGTTCAATTAAAACCTTTGTTTAAACTTAATAATACAGTGTGGATTTTTTTGCCATTTCAAAAGTTGCAATTTTTAATGGTGGCATGGTATCCTTATATACATCTGTGCCATTGTCTAAATAATTCCCTATGTTTTCAATAAGAAAGTTGCTTCCACTGTTTATTATCATAAAAATACTTGGAAGGCTAGGCCTGGTGACTCATGCCTGTAATCCTAGAACTTTGGGAGACAGAGAGAGAGAATGCTTGAAGCCAGGAGTTCAAGACCAGTCTGAGCAACACAATAAGACCCTGTCTCTGTACAAAATAAAAAAATTAGCCTGGTGTGGAATGGCGTGAGCCTGAGTCCCAGCTACTCCAGGGGCTGAGGCAAATAGATCACCTGAGTTCAGGAGTTTGCACCTGAACTCTAGCCAGGTAGATAGAAAGAGATTCTGTCTCCAAAAAATGCACCCCCAAAACAAAAAGCCACTTTGACAAATGTTTGTATGGCTAAGTCTTTGTTGACATGCCCTATTTGCTGGAAGTGATGGGACAGAATTTTAAGGTCTCAATATATATTACCAAAATTGTCCCACTGAATGTACACTCATATCTCAAACCAGTTGTGCTAGTGAATAAGTGCTTGCCCACAAGCATATGAAGATGTTTTGCTATTACATTTTGGCTCTTCTATTCTTCCAAGGGTACCTCTCTGAGTAGAGGTACAGGAAGGTTAGAACTGATTTCAGGGCCATCAACCCCTAAGACATTTGGCCAAAAGAGTGCTTTGGTTCCTTGAAGGAACCAGCCATCCATGAGAAGATTACAATGGGGAAAGACACCAGGCCTGGAGTATAGGAGGTATCCACGCATGCACGGATAAAGTGGCGGTTTGATGCAGATCACTTTCTGTAACCTGTGATTGGGAGTGATGCTAAAGGGAAAAAGAGGGGACTGGAATGCCTAAGCTGTCTATTTGCCTCTTTGATAGGTTGGCCTTGGCCTTACGGGAGTCTTGTCGATACTATCTTGTTAGCCGTGTAGCTGCTTCTGGGGAATGCATTTCTGCTGATGAGAAAATGGAATGTTTTTTTTCTCCTGAGTGTTCAGCACACTCTTTCTATTTTCATTTAGACCACTCATAGACTTGGCAATTCCAGCCCCGAGAAAAAGTGAATATCAGCCTCAGCTAGACCAACAGACGCTCATTCGATATATTTGTTTTCAAAGACATTCAAAGCCTGCAGAACCTTGGTACCAAGAAACCACGTACCAAAGAGACTATAGTCTGCCGTTTTACAAGATTGGTAAGTCGGGCTGACTGCTCTCAGCTCTCTCAGGTTAACCACTCTTGCCTGGAGCGCTTTTGGGACTGGTCCAGTTGGGGGTCTGGATGTGTGTGTGTCTGGGTGCAGGAGGGGATGGAGTGCTGCGGCCTGGGGTCCTTCCAGCCCTCCTGTCCTAGCTCCCTGCATATGAGACTTCAGAGATGAAAGCGTGTAAATGGAAGAGGCTCCTGTCTGACCACTCTTCAACTGAGTCCCTTGTTACGTGGCAAAATATTGACCCTAAACGCACTGTTCAGGGTACTTTTCTCATTCCTGAAGTTAAATGACTTTCTTTTAAAGGTGTGTTTCAAACTCTCGAAATTCCCCTGATAGCGTTTTTCTGTGCAGGTGCAACTGTACTGAAAAGAATCAGGGCCCCCAGACAGGAGAGACCTGGGGTTGGTCACGCAGACACCAGTTTAAACAGTATTATGTTCCTGCATTCATGGTGCTCTCACTCAATAGGTTTTTGATGAATTAATTTATTGAAAAACTTGGTAAGTGAGCAAACCCCAACGTTTCAGGGGCTCTCACACTGCGGCAGGCACAGAATTAGTTCTCACTGATGTAGGGGCTATTATTGTCCCATTTTACAGTAGGGGGAAGGAAGCCAAGTTGCAGAGACAGGTCATTAACTAGCGTCAAACCACTCAGCAGGGAGGTAAGAGAAGTAGAACCTGACTCAGGCTGGATTTCACCCTCAAGTACAGGACTCTAAAGCTACATTACCACTTTCACAGTGACTGTCACCTGTATACTGAGTCACTTTCCTTTATTTAAAAAAAAACTAAGGGAAGGATCTACTCTTTTCTTCTTCATTTTTTTTTTTTTAAGACAGTGTCTCACTCTGTCACCCTGGGTAGAGTGCCGTGGCATCATAGCTCACAGCACTCACAGCAACCTCAAACTTTTGGGCTCAAGTGATCCTCTTGCTTCAGCCTCCCAAGTAGCTAGGACTACAGGTGCCCACCACAATGCCCAGCTGATTTTTTCTATTTTAGTAGAGACAAGGTCTCACTCTTGCTCAGGCTGGTCTTGAACTCCTGAGCTCAAGAGATCTACCTGCATATGCTTCTCAGAGTACCCAAGCATTAACCACTGCATCTGGCCAAGATCTACTCTTTCTTCCCAGAGAAAGAAGCTCCAGGTCAGGTGGAATGCCAGAGGAGATGGCCCAGGCTGGCTTCAGACCCTTAGGAAATAGCGAACAGCAGAAATCAGGACAGTGGGAGAGACAGGAGGATCTCAGGAGAGCTGAGCCAGGAACAGGGGTGGCAGCAGATGAGGTTGGGATGGGGGCCAGAGATAGACAGTAGGAGTTTGGGATGAGAAGCCACAGGCAGGATAAAGCTGGGTTCTGGAAGCCCAGAGAAGGTTGGAGCCTGAGAAGCCAGGGAGCTGAGGCTGGAGACTGAGATGAAAAGGTCCTTAGGAAAGGAGGTGCTGGCGAGAGTGCAGGGTTTTAGGGGCTGGGGTCCCAGAGGGGGCCTTAGAGAATTGTGGTAGAGGAACGCAGTATTAAAGGGGCCATAGGTTAGGGGTAAAGGAAGTGTGAGGCCTAGGGGAGGATTATCTATGGGAGCTAAAGAGGGGCTTCAAAGAAAGGTGGTTGGGAAGCATCAGTGGGGCTCCCATTGGCACAGAACTGCTGGACTGCTGGAAGCATCACTGGGACTCCCATTGGCTGGACTGCTCGTTCCTTCAAGGGTCTGTTTCCTTTGCCTGAGGGAAACCAAGTGGGTCTCTAGCTTCCAAAGTAAACAGTAGATAGGACCCTCTTTGCAGATCCTCTGCTATGAGAAAATCTTGTTAAACAGACACAAAAGGTGTTCTCCCTTATTTATTATTATTATTTTTTTTTTAGAGACAGAGTCTCACTTTATCACCCTCAGTAGAGTGCTGTAGTGTCACAGCTCACAGTAACCTCCAATTCCTGGGCTTCCTCCCAAGTAGCTGGGACTACAGGCGCATGCCACAACATCTGGTTATTTTTTGTTGCAGTTTGGTTGGGGCTGGGTTTGAACCCATCGTCCTCTGTATATGGGGCCGGTGCCCTACCCATTGAGCCACAAGTGCCGCCCCCTCCATTACTTATTTTAGAAGTTCTTTATTCTTCCCAAATCCATAGAGCCAAGTAATGTTTAGCAAAGCAATAAATACTTACCATCTACGATGTGCACAGCATTGTGCTAGGTCCATGGAGAGTCCAAGCTCTGATTCCAGCTTTACGGGCAGCTCAGTCTGATTGTGAGGAAGAGACATGATATGTCAACCTCTCAGGGAATGACTGAATACCAAGCAGAGGAGCAGGGGTAGAATGATGAGACCATGGAGGTGAAGAACAGTCAGGAGAGCAGCATGCATGAGTGGGAGCCAGAGCAGGCCTTGACAGGTCAGGTCTGCCCAGTGGAGAAGAAACAGAGAATAGCACAGCGGGGATAGGAGAGCGGGTACTGAAGCTAAGGACAGTGGGTGGGATGGAGAGGTTTTTGGGAGAGTGGGGTGGACTCCAGCAATTGGATGCTGACCTGACCAGGGCAAGGTAGAAGGAGCAAGTGGAAAATAAAATGCAGATTGGCAGAGTCAGAGGAGAGAATGCCTGCAACTGCAGGGTAGCTGATGGAGTTTGGGAAGTCAAATTTGCACAGCCATTGAAAGATCATGGTCACGGGCGTGACCCAGTCTGCTTTTGAGGATGTTAGTTGTCAACTCTGCTTAGGATGGGCTGGAGAAGGTGTAGCAGCAGGCTAGGAGAACAGATTAACCAACTGTTAGAGTGAACACAGAACAGAGCAGTGTAAAGTAGTGGATAGGACTCAGGGGTCATGGCACTGCAGGCCTGGTGTATCCTAGCTACATGGTGTTGGGTGATATACTTGGCCTCTAAATCTTTTTTCTCCTCTGTGTAGTGAGGAATCATGTCTCCATTTTGTTAGGATTTAAACTGTTATGTGCCTGGAAGTGCACTAAGTGACATACTCACAAAAGTGTGTACACATTCATTGTGGCAGTTAGTTGTATTTGTCCTCATGAAGTAGATACCATTATTATTGTTAGCTCCATTTGGCAAAAGAAGAAACTAAAGCTGAGAGACTTTAAAAACCTACTCAAGCAAGTATCTGGTAAGTCATTAGTCCAGGCTAAATCAGATATGTCACACTCCAAAGCTCACACTCGTAAATTGAACTAGGGAAGTTTTAGGAGAAATGGAAAAAAGACTTACATGGCAGAGCATTTGGAGTGAGAAAGGACAGTGCTAATAGAAAATGCACAAGAGGATCAGGCACAGTGGCTCATGCCTGTAATCCTGGCCCTCTTGGAGGTTGAGGAGGGAGGATTGCTTGAGGTCAGGAATTCAAGACCAGCCTGAGCAAGAGCGAGACTCCATCTCTACAAAAAATAGAAAAAATCTGTGGTTCCATCTACTTAGAAGGCAAAGACAAGAGGATTACTCGACTCCAGGAGTTGGAGGTTACACAGTGAGCTATGATGTCACCATTGCACTCTACCTGGGGTGACAGAGCAAGACCCTGTCTCAAAAACATAAGAAAAGGAAATGCACAAAAGAGAAATTAAAGATAACTTCATAGCTTCTGTCTTCTGCAAAATTGTTGATGTCTTTGGTAGACCCAATGAATTTAGGCAGAAGAGATGTGGCCACTCTGGAATCTATAGACAATTGAAAATACGGTGTCAACGATTATAAGAGGGACTTTACCTAACAAATGCAATCAGTGTCACCTGGGTTCTTGTACCCTCAATGAATCCCCAACAATTAAAAAGAAAAAAAATATATGGTGTCAGAAAGCACAGACAAGGCAACCAACATAAGATGAGAAACAACTTTAGATAGTTGCCTACATGGTAAAGGTTTGAAGCCTGAACAATTTTAGAGATAATTTATATTGAAATATTCATTTCTTCATTCATTGAATCATTGACTGTTTATTAATAATCTATTGATGAGTAACAAATCATTCCAACACTTAGTGTCTAAAAACATTAAACAATTCTCTTATGTTTTCCATGGGTTGGAAATTTGACCACTGTTCAGCTGGGAACTTCTGGCTTAGGGTGTCTTGAGGTTTCAGTCAGATGTCAGTGAGGGCTGTCGTCTCACTTGAAGGCTTGACAGGGGCTGGAAGATCCATATTCAATGTGATTCGTTCACGTCAAGTTGGTGCTGCCTGGTGGCTGAGGCCCTCAGCGTCTTTTCACATGGGCCTCTTCTGGGGGCTGCTTTTGTGTCCTGATAGCATAGCAGTTAGCTTTCCTTAGAGTGAGCAATTGATACCAAGGGAGAAACTGCAGTGCTATTTATGATGTAGGCTCAGAAGTCACATCTATCACTTCTGATGTATCCTATTAGTCACACACACACCAGTCCTAACACAGTGTGGAGAGGATTGTACAAGGCATAGACACTAGAGTGCAAGAATCACTGGGGTCAGTCTTGGAAGCTGGCATCCCCAGAGTGATCCAGTCATTTGTTGAGTACCCATTATGAACTAGACACTGTTTTATCTGCCAAGGGCACAGTGAGCAAGATAGATATGTCTTTCTGCAGAGCTGACATTCTGGTGGGGGATATATAGCATAACCAAATATATATTTTTTAAAAATTATAGGTCGTGGTAATGCTATGGAAAAAAATAAGTAGAGTGATGAAGATCACTGAAGGAAGTTACTTTAAATAGAACAGTCAGGGAAAACATCTTTGCAATTTTAGCCGAGCCCTGAAAAATAAGAATGAGTCATATGAAAAGCATTTCAGACAAAAGGAACAGTAAGTGCAAAATCCTGAAAGCTGGAGAAGACTTGGTGTATTCAAAGGACAGAAAGGAGGCCAGTGTAGCTTGGTGGGTAATGAGCGAGGATGAGACTGATCAGGTGATTGATCAAGAGCAATGGGAAGACACTGCCAAATTTTGAACAGAGGAGTGACTTATCTGTTGTAACCACTCTTGACTGGCGTTAAAAGACAGGAGACGGACAAAAGGGAGAGCGTGCAGACCACTGGGAAGCTATCTAGTCATTTAGACTACAGATGATAGTGGATGGGACCAGCAGGGAACATGAAAAGGAATAAATGGATTCCAGAAATATTTGGGGAGTGATATCAATTGGACTTGGTGATACATTTGATGTCAGGCACTTTCACTCACTTATAGGTATTCCTTCAGCAAATAACGTGAGAGTCTATTTAAGTCCCAGCATGCAAGGCTTTGGCAATGTCATGTGAAGCAAAAATAGACACCAGGTTCCTAGACTCAATAATAACCATAAACAGAGTGAGAATTGCAACTGGCATAAATGCTGTGAAGCAGAATATACGTGGTGCTGTAGGAGCACACAATAGCTCAGAGAAGTTTTCCCTGAAGAAATGATGAGCTGAGAGCTAAAGGATAAGCTAAAAGTTAACTGGGCTGGCTCGGCACCTGTGGCTCAACGGGCTAAGGCGCCATCCTCATACACCTGAGCTGGCAGGTTCGAATCCAGTCCGGGCCAGCCAAACAACAATGACGGCTGCAACCAAAAAACAGCCAGGCGTTGTGGCGGGCGCCTGTAGTCCCAACTACTTGGGAGGCAGAGGCAGGAGACTTGCTTGAACCCAGGAATTGGAGGTTGCTGTGAGCTGTGATGCCACAGCACTCTACCCAGGGTGACAGCTTGAGGCTCTGTCTCAAAAAAAAGAAAAAAAAAGTTAACCTGGAAAAAAGTGGGGAAATTGTTTCACAGAGAGTATAGCCTGTGCAAAGGCTCTGTGGTAAGAAGGAGCACAACATGTGGGAGGCACTAAAAAAAATGAGTAACTAAGAAATTAAGAGGGATCATAGGGCAGGTTGTGGCAAGACCAGAGTAACAGAGACTTTTATGGACATATACAGGTTTTTGGTGTCTAGTCTGAAAAAAAACATAAACTATTGAGAAATTTCAAGGAAGACAGAGGATGATTAAAATTACGTTTTGAAAATATTAACTGTGGAGAAGAAAGGAGGGGCAGGGTGGGGAGCAGAGTGTGGCAAAGATTGAATAGGAGAGTCAGGGGGACAATTGCGGTAGTTAGGTTAACGATTCTTTTTTTTTTTTTGAGACAGAGTCTCACTATGTTGCCTTCAGTAGAGTGCAGTGGCATCACAGCTCATAGCACCCTGAAACTCTTGGGCTTAAGTGATTCTCTTGCCTCAGCCTCCCAGGTAGCTGGGACTATGGGCGCCTGCCACAACGCCCAGCTATTTTTTTGTTATGGTTGTCATTGTTGTTTAGCAGGTCGGGGCCGGGTTTGAACCTGCCAGCCTCGTTGTATGTGGCGGGCACCCTAACCACTGAGCTACAAGCACCAAGCCAGGTTAACAATTCCTAACCTTGGCTACTTTGTTTGAGGAGTTTTTTAAATTGGGCTGCTCAGGCTATAGCCATTAAGAATTAAATCAGATGATATCTCAAGGTAGTTTTGATTTGCATTTGATGAAATCCCAAAACCAGAGATGTTGGCGTGGATGTGGAGAAAAGGGAACACTTCTACATTGCTGGTGGGAATGCAAACTAATACATCCGTTTTGGAAAGACGTTTGGAGAACACTCAGAGATCTAAAAATAGACTTGCCATTTGACCCTATAATTCCTTTACTTGGTATATACTCAGATGACCAAAAATCACATTACAACAAAAATATCTGTACCAGATTGTTTATTGCAGCCCAATTCATAATTGCTAAGTCAAGGAAGAAGCCCAAGAGCCCAACGATACACAAATGGATTAATAAACTTTGGTACATGTATACCATGGAATATTATTCAGCCTTAAAGAAAGATGGTGACTTTTCCTCTTTCATATTTACGTGGATGGAGCTGGAACATGTTCTCCTTAGCAAAGTATCTCTAGAATGGAAG
>CAUYRH010108664.1:0-36243 GCA_963574655.1 Perodicticus potto
CCAAACAACAATGACGGCTGCAACCAAAAAATGGCCAGGCATTGTGGCGGGCACCTGTAGTCCCAGCTACTTGGGAGGCAGAGGCAGGAGACTCCCTTGAGCCCAGGAATTGGAGGTTGCTGTGAGCTGTAATGTCACGGCACTCTATCCAGGGTGACAGCTTGAGGCTCTGTCTCAAAAAAAACAAAAGAAAAAGAAAATGGCCTGGGATAAAAATGAGACAGTTGATAAGATGGAGTTTAAGTAATATCTGGTGCTTGCGAGAGTCAAGTTAATAGAACTTCACTTCACAGGGCATGGGGGCTACGAATTAGACAGGGCCAGGTGTGGAGTCTCCCGACAGCATGTGCACCATGCCCAGCAAGGCTGGATGCTTAAGATACTTTTCATATAGACAGAGCCTAATCGGACCTGTCAGACAAGGGAGTCCATTCCATAGTTGCCAGACAGTTATCAGGGCTCGTTCATTATACGACAATAATGATAAAACACAGATCTATTGGTATGGGGAAACACTGGAGGCCCAGAGAGTTAGAAAAGCCAGACATATTTACTGTTATCCAAAAATAGGATGCCCAGACTGGAATCTTGAAAGCCTGGAAGAGACCGAACTCTTCCATGTGACTTCACTTACAGGACTAGGAAAAGCACAGTCCGATTTGTATTTTTAGTTGTTATGACATTATGGTGTAATAATGGGGAATCTGGCGATGGTTTTATTAAATTCTAGCTAATCTGTGCATGGCGGCAAGGTGACAAGCTCTACAGCTGACTCGCTTGCCTTGGTTTGCCACTGAAAAGAACAGCACAGAGGTGGGCCCTCAAAATCCTTTTTTAACTACCCAGATGGGGCTATCTGTGATGGGACCAAGTATACCCATGGGGTAAGAAGCTGATATGGGGCCACAGTTTTATTCCTTCATAATATCGTCACTAAGACGTCGGTGTTTCTGCTGCATTCCAATTGCATCTGCCGTCTTATGCCAAAAGAAACTTAATCCCTATCCTAAGTCTCATTTTATTTATTTGCAGTAGTGTGAAAGCAAACATGTAGCAAGATTACAGTGTTTACACCTCCTGTTTTAGCCGATATAGCTCTAATCCTCCTGTTAATTAATGCCAGGGCCATAGCAATTTTATTAATTTCATCTTGTTTAAAAATATAGAGACAGATAATTGTGCTTTACTAAAATAACTGTTTGACATTTGGGAGGTGCTCACTTCATTCTGGCAAGACAGTTTGCTAGGTTTCATTTAGTAGACAATAAAGAGGCACAAAGCTGCAGTCGACGTTGGTCAAGGGTAACAAAACTAATCAGAACTGTGATAGATTGACCAAAATGCCCCGTATTGTGCCAGTCAAGAGAAACTAAAGAGAAAATATAAATCCTAAGACGATCCAAAACCAGAGTCTCTCTTGGGTCCGGAAAACAGGCCATTCTAAGGGGCAAGAGGCAGAAAAGTGTATCTTTTTTCTGTCCTCTCCTGACATTTGCTCCAGAACCTATTCTATACTTTGCTCCTAAAATTACCAACTTCCCCAAACCACATCTGAAAAGGCTGCTTGCAACAACACAGTCCTCATGTTCCTAAAAGACTGTCAGAAAAACATAGAAGGGGAAGTCTCAGGCATGTTAGATATAGGACCGAGCCCTCCCACCTGGGAACCTTTCTGCTTCAGGCCCAGGGTAAGTAAAAGAAGCACATCCCATCATCCAGCCCCCAACCCCCTTTATCCCTACCTCCAATTGGCTCATCTGAGAACCTTTCTCTCTCTAAAGATGTGGAAGAACATTTAAAAATACACCTTAGAAAGAGGAAAGAAAAAAAAAGAAGAAAAAGAAGAAAAGAAAAAATTGAAAAATACTGAAGCTAAGATCTCATAGTTAAGGCAGAAATTGTTTTTAAATCTTTCTATCATGAATATGATAGACTTTCTTACACTTTCTTCTCCATAACTATTTCCCAGTGTTGTACAACTGTACTTAATAATCAAGGCAATACAATTCACTGTTGGTTATTTTGAACTTGATAAAATTCAACAATTCTATATTATGTAATATGCATTTCCTCTAAAAAGCTTTATTAAATTTCTTATAACATCATGAGTATTTTAAAGCTTTGTCTATTATCTCACTTCTAAACATTATGACCTAAATCATTTCTTTAAATATGAAAAGCAGCGGATGATTTATTAAATGAAATCGTTTTCATTAAAGAAACAGTACCTGCTCATTATCTACAAAAACCTCCCCCAGAATTAGAAGGCTACAATGAAGAGCCCTCTCTGAAATTAGTAACAGTTTTTTGGTTAATACAAAGGTTTTTAATAAGAAAAATGAAACTAAAAAGCGAGAAAATAAGGAAGGATCAGAAAAACTCTTGTCACTGAAATTGAAATATCAAAAGCTATTTCCTAGCCACGTAAATGACAAAAGTCCCAGGACTCTATAGTATGTAAAACCAGACTGGATAAATAACTGTTTTAAATGTGTTCCATTTATGGAGGATCAAAAGAATCCCATAAGCCTACTCTAAGAAGGAATGTTCATATCTAGTATTTTAATTCCCAGAATACTATTAATACCTACTTCTGCTATCTAATTTTATTTCAAAATTTTAAGTCTTAGATTCCAAGAAAATCTTACCTAGGGACCAATACATATAAAAAGAGAAAACACCTCTGAGCCAGGAATGTTTCCAATCACCCTCTAAAATTAAAAAAGAAAGAGAGAGAAACAGATAAGTCTGCCTGCAAAAACATAACCATAACCCATGGGCTGTGCTTATGCCGAGCTAAGCCCCCTGCAATTTAACACAGACATCAGTCAATGACCTCAATTTGTTTGATTCTTATATTCCTTAAATTTTAATGTGCCAGAAGCAGGGCCAACACAAGATAAAGTAAAGCAAAAACCTAAGAATTGCCTCTGTAATTTCACCTGTCGGCTACATTTATGAGTTACTGCATGCCCAATTTTGATCTCCAAGCAATGTCACAGTAATAAAACCAAAGTAATTGCTCCTTATACACTCACGCCCTCCACTACCATGATAAAACACAGAATTAGTCCATTACTGATCCTAATAGATATCATTACCTAAGATGTTTTCTCTGTGGAGTCAAAAGAAAGGTACAGAGAAAACTCCAAGTGGGATGTTCACTCCCATCTCCCTTCTTTTCCCCCTCTGGAAAATTGGTCTGCTCCAAAACACAGGGAAGAAAACATCAACTGGCTCTCTGAGGAAAGGCTTCCCAAGGCCTGTGATTTGCTGACATATGGGGAATTACGATGTTGTGAGAACAGCCCTGATGACAGCAGTACTATCCCACATTGCTCCTAGGATGTCCAGAGCAATCCGAGGGCTCATGATAAACTTCATATGTGAGGGGAGAGAGCCCCGCCTGACCCACGGAGCTGCCAGGCACATGAAAGGAACAATATAAACTTGATTTAAATGTGGGATCCTTTCCAGAAGGCCTAATTATCTATTGTATTACCACATTCCCATTATTCAGCAGTCTCTTCTGTCTCAGACTTAAGACCAAGTACAGTATTTGTTTGGAACAAAGTCCAGGAAAACTCCAAACTCACCAGATCATAGAGGATTCAGTTAAATAGGGAACAACAGTTATATAAATAGAAGTCCCCTGGGCTGGAAAATATTTCGGTTGTCTGCTAACTTTCAGGAACATGGAAGACAGTTGAATGTGGTTTTTAAACCTTCACACCTTCACACCACACCTAATGTTTACGTGATGTGTACGGCTTCATCACTTGTGTAAACACGGCCTCCAGTTCTTGACTTCTGGACACTCATAAATCAGGGTTCTACATTCTTGCTTTAAATGCTCATTTGTTTTAGGTAATCAGAAGATAAATTATTCCTAAGGGTGTCATGGTATATGAGACCAATACTTAATAAAACATCCTGACGTCTTCAAATGAATGGTTACATGTCCAAGACACCACTGTCAACTCCATTTTTCTTAATTAGAAAAACTTAGTGTTTCACATCATGACGGTGTAACAATTAATTGATAGGATGAAATTTTCACATTTTCACTGGCTGCCTGACACCATGGACACAAAGCTAATAAATAATTCAAATGCAAAACTGCCCAATTGCCAGAAATGCATATATGCATGGCAATAATAAATATGGTAAGTCTGCTTGTCAATATTATATTTATGACTCCCACTGAAGACTGCACATTAGCTATATAGTCTTTCAATTAAATGTGTAGAAACCACATTTGAACTTCATAAATTTTGGAGACCAGGATGTGGCCTGTATCTTCATTTTTTGCTAAGTGGTCCATCAGTTACCATGAATATTGTCCTACCACTTAACTTCTGCCTCCTTTCCTTTCTTTTTTCCTTTGTCCCGAGTCTCAAATTTTTTTAAAAATCCACCAGAAAAAGCAAAGCTCTTTTTATAAATGCAGCTTTTAGAGAGAAAAAAAACAAATGCTTTCTCTGACTGTTTCATGACTATTATTTAAAATTGAGTTATAACCCTCTGGTGGGTAAATTTCTGGGCACTCCACATAGCTTCTGAGCAATGCCTAGTCCTGCACGCTGAGTGGAGGAAACTATTGAGAAATAAATACATGTACCTGGGGGTAAGGACACACCGCTGGGAAAGTGCTCAGCTAGAAGCCTCTTGAAGGCAGGCCTTGAGACTTTTCTTTCATTGACCCCCCCTCACCAAGCCCAGTATGTAAAACTCCAGAAAAGCTTGCAGAATAAAGGAATTTGCCTGGAGCCTAATTTTTTACAAAACAAAACCCCAAATCACTTTCCCTTCTTTCTTTTCTCTCCTCTGGCCACCACTATGCAGGCCAACATCCGCAAAATGATCCAGTATGTTAAAATCCTATTCTGTTGGAAGAAGAATGGGGTTTGGATGGGGGATAGAGGAGGTGGGAAAAGGAATTTTTAAAAGGAATAAATTAATCTAAATTAACTTCACAAGCAATTGATAGGCTGGGCACAGACCAGGGCTAATGACATGTCAAGAGCTAAAGAGGACACGCAATTCAATTTTGGACATCGGTGTTTCAAAAAATACTTCAAAATTAAAATTAAAATTCTTCACTGTAACCTCAGCACCTCTCTGGACAATGCAGCTCACGTCCCTCTATAAAACCTTGGTTCTGGCCAACAGCTGGCAAGTTGATCCTTGCAATTTTCCCTTTGCAGAAATAGCTTTGTGAGGAGAGAACTGACCCCACAGGCTAATAAGCCCAAACCGCTCCAAACCAGGAGGGATGAAATGGAAGGGACATTGTTGTGTTAAGTACTTTACAACAACTGTTTCTCCTCCTCTTGACACAGCCCGACTTCCTTAAAGAAGATTTGACTGGCCAGACAGCTGTGTTGACCCGTAAGCCTTCTTTGATTCATGATTTTTTTTTGTAACAAACAGAACAGAAATTCACAACCCAAATCCTTGCCTAAGCTCCAATACTTGTGAATTTGCTAGTGTTGTGCCTGAGGATGTGAACACTTGAGTAATCTATAAGCAGAAAGTTAAAGATTGGGTTCACACAATAGCCAAACCTTTAGATGAAAGGGAGAGCAGGCGGGGGAAAAAAAACGAGCAATCACCCAGAAGCCTTATTCAAAAGTGATACTTGAAGTTGTGTGGTCAAAATCTGCTTAATTACCTAAAACTTGCACTTTTCTCTCACACATTGTACCAACAAACAGATAACCGAGAACAGAGACAGATCTGCTTCCAAAAATGTTAAGCATAATTATCACTTCATGAAGTGGTGAGAAGAGACTTTCCACTTCTTTATATATTTTGTATATATATCGTCCAACTCATCCAGAATCAAGCACCTTTATTTTAGTCCTGAAAAAAAGTTACCAATCCTTTCTAAACAACAAAAATAACCACAAAGGCCGTCATCTTTACAAGGGGAGGGGTGGATTTAAGCATTTCAAGCAAAGGAGTATTAAGTGACAGAAATAATTTTTCCCCGTGGGCACAAATTAGTGTGTCAGTTTTCAATGGACCTCCTAGCCCAGATACCACGGAAAAGAAAATATTTCTTTCTTTCTGCTTTTGGTTACGTTGAGACTTCTCCCGCACATCCCCTTTCATTGTGAGTTTTTAATAACGGGACAGGAACTGCTTTTCCCTCTCACTAACCCTCCTTGGCTTAGCCTCTTAGACCTCCCTTTTATTCCCCAGTGACAAACGTAGACCGCTCCTGCGCGTGCACGCGCGCGCCCACACGGCTAGAATATCCTGGTCCTAAGGTTCAAAAACGGAAGCCTCGGATTCAGCCGCTTTTCTTCCCTTCAATAACCCCAGGCCCTCCCAAAGCAATGCCCCTATTAATTAATCATTTTCTGGAGGGAAAGCATTCCCCTCTCCTTGGATTCACTCTCTGAGCTCCTCCCGGCCCGCCAGGAGGGAACGGGGAAAGGCGTCTACCTTTCACTCCCCGGCCTCACCCAGGCGTTAAGCACGCCAGACATCCAGATTCGAAGTCATCCACTTGCTTAAATACCTGCCTCCCAGTTCCCCTCAAAACATCAGAATGTTCGTGTGAACTGGAGGGAACCGAACCTGCTTCGTGGCAGTAGAGGATACCCCGACCAGCACTCAGGGGAAGGTGCGGGCTTGAGCAGAGGGCCTAACAGCCCCTGCGTCCAGAGCTTTGGAGGAACCCGGGAGGGTGCAGGAGAGGAAAGGCGAACGGATCATGCGCTTAGCTTCGAGTGGCGGCAGCGCCATTTCCGAGTCCAGTCTGTCCGGACTCCGGTGGACAAACCCAAGCGGGAAACGCCGGCAGAGGACAGAAGCCCGGTGGGGTCAATACAGCCTCACCGCTGGACCCTGCCCAGCACAAGCGCGAGGATGGCAGGGCAAAACCGGGTGGAAACCGACAAGGAGACACCTGGCAGCCCGCAGAGCACCCTGTACAAGGGGTCCAATCTTGAATGGCTTCTGGGAATGGACAAGTCGGGAAAAAGACCCGGGAAAACTAAAAACTGGACCAGCAGAGCGGGAGCGCAGCAACCGTGCGCACTTCTGAGGACCCGGCCTGGCTGCGCGCAAAGATCTCTGGCCCGCCCCTGCCCCGCGCCGCCGCGCGGATGGCACCAGCCTAGGGTGAACCCGAGTTCTGCGTCTCTGAGAGTGCGGGTGACAATTGCGCCTTCCAGAGGAGGAGGGGTGGGGGCGAGGGAAGACTAAGTTGCGGGCGCACACGGATGCCAGTCAGCGGGGAGCGCTCCCGCGGCGCGGCCACTTACTTCTCATAGTCATACTTGCAGTAGAGCTTCTTGTCCCGGTAGAAGCAGGTGGTCTCCAGGGGCTCTTTGCAGGAGGCGCACTGCACGCACTGCTCGTGCCAGAAGCTGTCGTTGAGCCGCAGAAGAAACCTGTCCAAGATGACCCGCTGACAGCCCTCGCAGACAGACTTGGGGCTCACCGCTCTGCCTACAACCACAACAGACGTTGGCGAGTGAGCCGCCCCAGCCAGCCAAGCCTGCCAGACCCAGCCGGACCCGCTCTCGATCCCGTCACACCCACGGATTCCCCCCGCGCCTCCCACCCCGAGAAGCCCTCAGATAGTCAACTAAGCCGAGACTCGGAAAACCAAACCGACTGGCATTTCTAATAAGCAAGGACTATGTGGAAAGATTTCAGTCTTAGCCTGGGAAGGGGGCGGAAATGAATAAGTGATCTTTAATTATCAAATATATCCAGGTACGAGAGCAAACGTGTGCGCACCCAGTAAAATTAGACAACAAAATTGTGCTCCCAGGTTTATCTGATCGTAATTCATCATTAAATCACTGACTATGCTTGTCTCTGTGGACTTTTTTAAACTGAAAATGAGTAAAAATAATTTGGTTTTGTCTTTTGTTAAAACCTAATTCCGTTCTATTTTTGATGGAAACTTTGCTTCCTATAAAGTCCTGTGGGGCAGTAAAATACTGGCAAAACTGGTGTGGTTCAAACCAATGAACCCTAAACTGCAGGGTCTTAACTGGCCTGCAAGTTACAAATGGGTTCTTTTAATAACTAAAAAGCATCAAAAGAGAGGGAAGAAAAACATGCGGGACGAAGCAGGCCGCGGAGGGGCCACGGAGCGTCCAGCCGGTTTTCCTGAAACCAAGTGATCTCAGAAGCCGTGCGTGGGGGCGAAAGGGTCCCCAAACCGATTCGGCACAGGCAGGGAATTCACTCCGTCCTATCTTGGACATTTTATGTTTTGTCCCTTTAGTATGTGGGGGTGTGGGATGGGGTGATGGCTTCTTTTCTCGGGCAGGACGCTCGGCCACATTAGTCTGCACATTTCACAGATATATAACTAAGTCCCTGTCCCCCTGTAACAACATTGGTGTGGGGCAACCCAAAGGCCCAACTCTTCCCCATTCCCCTGCCACTCTCTCTCACTTTCCCTCTTTAGGGAGCGGTCAAAGAGAGCTAGGAAAAGCAGCCAGGTGGTTCTCAGTTTTAAAATTCTACTTTCTTTCTGTAGGGTCTCAGCGCACTGGGCCACGACCCAGGTGTTAGGAGAGGACACGGCGGGGCCCAGGACACGGGGCAAAATGCGACGCCCACTGTGTACATAAGTCCGCACGCGCTGACCGCCGGGACGATGCCGACTCCGGAGCTCTTCCGAGGCTAGACAGAGCCCGCACGCCCTCGAAAGGGAGGGGGGTTGAAAGAGAGAAGCTCAGTGTAGGTGATTTCGTTTCATCTGGGGTGGTTTGCGGGGTGGGGAGATTCCTCTCCGGACGTGGTTTCTCCAGCCGAACTGTCTCATCCTCCGTAATCACCCCATTTAGGGGTTCAGAGAGAGGGAAAGAGGCAAGAGGTTTAAATGACAAAACGAAAATTCTCTCCAGCTAAAAAGTAAAGTAAAATAAAATAAAACGCCCGTTCCCCAAACTTGAAAAGCACTAGAAATGCGGGAGAAAGAGGAACCAGAATCTCAGGCCTCAGCTCTGCAAGACGTGCGAGTGGACACTTCGGGGGCTCTTGACTCGCTGCTCCTCTGCAGTGGTTGGGAAGGAGCTGGGGAGGAGAAAACCCACCGGACCCGAGATCCAGCTCCAGTTAATTAAAGCCGAGACAAGGGCCCTGCAGCGCAGGCTAATCCCCGCGCTGCGCTGCCTACCGGCCCGGAAAAGTCTCTCCGCGGTGCCCAAGGCTGAAAATGGGGCTGGAGTTGATGGGGGCAAGCAGCCTCTTCGAACTTGGATGCCCCCGGCCTTGGGCTGCGGATGTTCGCCCCTTAGATCACAGAGAAATGGGCGGCATTTATGAGACGTCGATCAGCTCTGTGATTAAAAATCCAGCCCTGGGTATTTTTAATCACTTGCCACTCAGACGCCAGCGAACAAGCTTGCCGCCGGCCCCTCGCCGCTTTGGGGAATTCGGTGCCCAGTGCATGTGGCCTGGGGCGGTTTGTTGGTTTTATTTGGGTAGGGAAATCCCACTAGGAATGTTGGGCAGTATTTGGGCTCAACTGAGTGCATGAAGAAGGACGCTAGCTCCCCCATCGCTGATCGGGTCCCAGCCTGCCTCCAGAGCTCAGGAGGAAAGAGGGTGCAAAGTGGATGAACCCTGCACTCGTGGCCTGACCACTCACCCAGCAGCGAGGAGAAAGAGGCCGAGGTCTCAATCGCGCTTTGGAAGTTCTCCTCCATCTTCAGGCCGTCCAGCATGTTCGGGCAGAGCCGGGAAGACCTGTAGAGGAGAGCAAACGATGCTCCTGGCGTCGGTGCCCGCTGGGACTCGGCGCCCGCAGCCGCAGCACTCCTGGGAACGAACTGAGGGAATGTCCAGGGCGACCAGAAGGAGCAGGGAGAGTAGAGTCCAGCCAAGAGAAATGTAGGGTGGGAGGAGAGACGAGTCACAGCGAACCGCTCTGACTGATCTGATTTCACTTGAAGTCTACGCGTTATGTACTTAGGCCTCCGCCCCCTAACCCCCACCTCTGTCCCCAGCCCCGTGTTTTCCACCCCGATCCCGACTCCGCCCCAACCTATACGAATGTGGGCCCTAGGGACGTCTCTGCAGGAACACAGCTACTGGCGATGACGGGGATAAAAGGAGTGGCTGCCCTCCCTCGCGCGGCGGGTCTAGGCACGCGGGAAAGCGGGGTCTGCAGCTCGCGTCCCGGCCGCCCGGTTGCTGCCCTCACCTGCCCGAGATCGGGGAGGAGCAGGGTAAGCGACCAGGAATGTCCCGCCCGCTTCCGGACTCCTGGCGCTGCGCTCTACCGGGGGCGCGCGGGAGCAGGCGTGCGGGGCGCGCGGGGAGGTCCTCCCGCCGGTCGGCCGGTGCCGGGAATGTCTGCAGGAGCACAGGAGTCGCCTCGGGGAGGAGCCGCGGCTGGCCGGACTCACTCTTGGATGCATTTCAAATCAACTTTCAGAAACACGCCGCCCAAGCCGGAGCCTAGGAACCCGCAGCCTTCCTTACCTGCTAGGCGAGCTCTTTCCCAGTGGCTGGAGCGGAGCGAAGTTGCCGCGGAGCGCAGCGGGAAGCTGCGGCCGGGGAAGGCGTAGCCCCCACGCTGCCGCCGCAGCAGCCGCCCTCGGCTCCGGCGCGCCCGGGAGGGAGACCGAGTGAACGCCGGCCCCTGGCTCTGCTCCTCGGCGCGCCCGGGCCGAGCCGGGACGTAGTTGCGAGCGGCTGGCCTTCTCGGGACGTCCCGCCAGCCCGCGTCGCTCCTCGGCGGGAGGGAAGAGCCGGAGGCTTCTCCGAGGCTAGGAGGGAAGGCGGAGGCCCGGGGTCCTGGGTGCAAGTCGGCCCTGCTTCGCTGGCGTGGATCTCGCCGCTTCTGACGGGGGCAGCGGCGCCGCGAGCGCGGAGGAGGGAAGGGGGTGGGGAGCGCTGGGCGGGGGGCTGGCAGCGCGTCCCGTGGCGGGACCGCGGTGCTCTCTTTCCCAGCCTGGCTATGCGGTCCACCTCGAGGCCGCGGCCGGGTGCGCTCCTCCGCCGCGGCGACTTCCCGCGCAGGCAAAGTTTCCTCTGGTCCACGTGGAACGGTCACCTCGGGCGCTCTGGCTCCCACCCACACAACCCTGCGCCCCAGTCGGACTTTCGTGGAGATCTCCGTGCTACCTGGACAGCGTTGGGCCGGCCGATTTCCCCGCCGCTCTCCAATCACTGCAAGTGGTAAAAGCACGGCAACCCTATACCCGGCGGCGAGAAGCGCCTAGAAGCTGTTCGCCGCCGCGTTTGGTTGCCGGCCCAGCGGCTCCCAGCTCTGCAAACCCTTCTTCATTACCCTGAGCGGTTAAAACTTCCCAGCTGCCCTTGGGCTCGAAACTGGTTCACTGATGGAGTGAGCAGAGGCCACAGCACCCAAGAAAAAGGCTGGCATGAGGATCCTGGAAAGAGACTGGTGGGATCTGACCTCCAGGTGATGAGCTGCAGTGACACTGAGCGGGAAGTCAGCTAAGGAACTTCCTAGGGGAGCTAAGTATATACGCGGATGTTAATTCCCTGTCCCTCCTTACTTCAGCTTATAGTGACAGACCCTTTGCCCCTCTAGGGACAGGAGCGAGGTGCTGTCTGTGTATCCCAGGAGTTGAACGTGGCGTGTTTAATGGCCCCAAGTGGATACTCAACAAATAAATCATATCACTGCCTAAGATTTATCTAACATTTATTTTGTACCAGTCTTGGTTATGTAGTCAACTCATTCAATCTTCCCAACAACCGATGAGGTGGAGACAATTATCCCAATTGTCACAGGTGAGGGAAATGGAGCAGAGTTTATGCATTCTGAGGCCCACCATCTGAATACCACCCAAAGGTCCCATTGAATGAATTCTCTGCTGGGGCACCCTCGGTTCCTAAACTGAAGTGAACTGAACTGAAATTGGCAGGCACTTCGACAGGGTGAACCCTTGCCACAGGCCTGGGAGATGCTGAGCATCAAGGGTTTCCTATTTCCTTCTCCAAGGACAGAACCACTAATTTTTAAAGAAAAAGTGCTGGCAGCAAGTTGCTCCAGTGTACTTAGGAGTAGTGACCCCACTCGCCATTCTAAGTTCTGTTTGCTGCAGGCACAAGCCAAACGCTGAATAGGACTTCAGAGCAAGAAGGGAAAATGGCAAAGAGTTTAATACTCTATATTTGAATGTTGCTTTATACTTTTAAGGATACTTTCACAAATGTGATTTTGCTTGATCTTTACAACAAACCCATGAGGTAGGCAGAACAAATAGTTTTATCCATTGTTTCAGATGAATCTTTGGAGCTTAGCACAGCTGGGAGATTTTTCTGAAGTCGCCCAGATGGCTAGTGGTACATCTCTTAACAGCTGACCTTTGTCCTTTCTGTCACACCCCTCCCCCAATGGACCAAGGTGTAATACACACACACACACACACACACACACACACACACACATAAAAATATATGTAAAAGGTATTCTTAGAACATAAGTAATAAATAACATAGGTGTTAGGCAGGAATAAATTGGAGTAAGGCAAATACAATCATTAAGGAATGTTTTTAAGAGCCCAGCAGAGTTTTGGTTTCACTGAAGGAAATTAATTTATGAAACATATTTAACTAATTGGTAGTACTGTTCCTTTTAGTGAATATCCTGAAAGTGGGTAAATTTTCATTTGATCCAAGACCCAAATCTTTCAAACAATCCCTACATCTGGAAAGCAACCTGATTAGTGCAGATCACACACCATTTTGGTGAGAATGTCTTTCCCAGCTGGCCATTGGGCACTTCAGGATGGGGGCTGTATCTCCTCATCACTCTGTAAGCCCTGCCATTTTAGCCAGATACATATGTGTGGTTAACAAACACCATTTACTTGGCTGAGGCATGAGTGGCATTGTCACTGCAATCTGGAAGGACTGTAGCCAACTGTCAGGGAACAAAGGACTCCAGGTCCGTTCCCTGTTCTGCCAGAGTTCGGGAGGCCACCAGTGGCCTTCTCTGGACACCAGTTCCTCTCTCTGAAATGAAGAGGCTACTCTATGTGGCCTGTAGGACCTTTCCAGTCTTAAGTTTGTGAAATCAGACTGGCTTTGGCCAGTGGGGTGGGCCATAGACACCACAGAGCCTTACAGCATGCTGGGCAGTGGCTGTCTAGGAGGAGACTGGCCTGATGCGTCTAAACCTGTTAATATACAACTTGTTTATTTAACCTCTTTCAATGAAGTGGGAATCATGAATGTCACTCCTACCCCAAGACCATTTTAATTTGGCCTTAACCAACTCAGTGACACAGATGTCTGGGCAGATGGAAAGTGAATCCCCAAGACTCATCTGTGAAACCTTCTCCTGACCATACCTCATGGTTTCCTGTGGCTGAAACTCAAATGCTATTATTTCACCTTTCTGATGAAAGACTATGCCACAGAACCTCTGTCCAGAAGCCCCATAGGAAGAATAAACATTCTCCCTTTTATCAAATTCCTTCTGAGAATTTGTGGAAGTAAGGTAATGTTTCCAAGGGGAACCAAAAAATTATGCTTTTAGAGTTGGGAATTATCTTAAAGCTCATCTCATTTTGCTACTGAAATGGGTCAAAATTCATTTCCCTGGAGTTTCCACCCTCTGGACCATTGATTCCTTAGGGCTGGCCATTCACAAGGTCAAATCTTCTTCCTAAAACCTTTAGATGAGGACAGCACTGCCATCACCACCATCACCACCCTGTCTGCTCTCCTCTAAATCTGATCCAGTTTTCCATGTCTCATAAATTATGGCTTTAAGTTGCTGCAACTTCCCAGTGATAGTGTGTTCAGGACCTTTCTCGAGCAATACAGCACCCATTAATAGGGCCTGAGTTTGTGTTTGTATTCAGTGGCTACTGTTGGTGCACACTGGATACATCACTAACAAAAACTCAGTTTTTTTCCACATGAGTACCTGGTCTGCCACTCTGCATTTGTACAACTGGTGTTTGGATCTAAGTGTAGAAACTTGCATTTATTCTTGCTAAGAGATAGGTGGCTGTTCCAAACATCAGGAATCTTACAACTTCAAGCAGATTCCAAGAGATCCAGGAACTATGTCTTAAGCCTGATGCTTTGCTTTGAGGAGGAAATGTGGGGCCTCTGCCAGCTTGTTGTGGAAGCTGCCCTCATTGGAGGAAGATAGGCCAGGGCCAATGAATGGGAGCATCTGTGGGGTCATAGGGTGTGCAAGGACCTTGAAAGCAGGGGGAAGTTCTCCAAGTGGGAGGTTCTCCTGATCCCCTCCCGGTTCTCCCCATCATCTGTCTTCAATCCAATGTATAGACGATGGGGATGCGGACCAGCTGCAGAGCTCACCCTTCTATGGCAGAAAACAGAGAAGCAAGAATATCAGACTCATGTGTCTTTGTGGCCGAGATTTGGGGAGAGAATTGAGCATTGAGGTGCCAGAGACCAGTGCTTGGTGGGAGGGAAGAAGAAGGAGGGGGCAGACATCCTGCTGTAGAGTGGAGATGACAGGAGCATGTTTTCTTACTTTCCTTTTCTTGCTCTCATTTCTGTGTTTTATTAAGGGAAACACAAAGGGAAAATTGTGTTATTTGTTAAAAGATGTCAAAGTGCATTTTAAGAGAGAGGAAAAGAAGCAGAAACATTACTGCCTAGACAGAGATGGCAGCACTCTAACAGGGGCGGCCAGAGACTGGTGAGGTGGGTGGAGGCACTTGAATTACACACTACCCTGACCTCTGAATTACTTCCCCATGAATCCCTAGTCCTGTGATGACATTCAGATCTTTCAGCAGAGCTAGAGGACCAGGTGCCTCTGTGCTTTCTGGGGTGAAAGGGGACATCCCAAACCAGCTGCTGGAATTGGAGGGGAGAATCAGATGATGCAAATGTGGATCACTGCCTAAGCAGAAGCCACATTCCCCCACCAGCCTGGCAAAGAGGAGACTTGTCCAGGCTAACAAAGGTACCATTTAAAGCACCACATTCTTTGGACCTCGCAGTAGAATTATCTGCATGCCCACTTTATCTTGCTGTTGGACTGTGAGCATCTTAAGAAAATGATCCATGTCAGACTCACCTGTGATTCTCCTGAGCACAGCACAATGGCTCTTATACCAAAGAGACCCAGGAATAGTTATCAACTAAATAGACCGTGCCCTAAAGCTGTAGGCTACTCCATGACATGAATGCAATGAGCATGCATGGGCTTTGGAAATGGAAAATCCTGAGTTCAAATCCCAAATGTCAATCCCTGACATTTTCTGTTCAGTCTTCAATTTTTCAACCTCTCCACATCTCATTTTCCTTATCAGTGCAGGGAATAAGATATTCCTCAAGAGTTATGTGACAGTCAAGTGATGATGGCTGTGAAACCTCTAATGATCTATCTGGTTATCTTAACATTGAAACACCCCACAAGTGTCCCTCTAACTGCCGATGACGGAGTGCGAGAGCCTCTGAAGGAAAATCACCACCTTGCTCTGCCCTGTTCTCATCAATAAACAGGAGGCACGTCAGCACTGCGATGAGTCCCGGTGTCTGGCAACTGTGAAGTTGAGTTTCTGTGCCTGGGATGGGCTATGCCCTACACCTGGGGGGTGGCACTGCAGGGCAGTCAAGAACACAGGCTCTGGGGTCAGATAGACCTGTGATTATCTGCCCCTTGGGGTGACTGTGAGCAAGTTCTTTTATCTCGCCAAGCCTCAGCTTCCCCATTCAATAAATTAAGGAAGTTAATGGGGTGTTCTTCTGTGTGTTAAATGACATGATAAACACGTATGTAATACCTAGAAAGTGGTAATTCTTTTCTAGGTGCCTAGACATACAGGTACCTAGTAAAGGTCTAATGAATTTTAGTTGCTCTGATTACCATCATCATCATCGTCATTAGCCAATAAGCACCTCCAGGACCACAGTTTATTTAAATCTGTAGTACCTCGCACTTGGACATGGGTGTGCAGAGAATGTGACTTGAATTACACTAAATGGAGTTGAAGACAGCCCTCCACACGGAGCGAGATCCCTGTGGTGTCTGCTCTTGGTTCTACCCACTGTCTGAGATGGCACTTCTTTGGGAGCAATCCCACACGCTCCGTAATAAGTCCCCAGACTGCAGACTTCCTGAATAGGCCCCTCGCTCCTGGGCTCTGGACAAACCCTTTCTTTGACATCTGCATGTGATACTTCACACCAAATAGCAGAAACTTGGCAATTATGGGGGAAGGGCAGGTAGGAGGTCACAAGGAGTGAACTGCTCAGGTACCACAACAGGGAGAGATCTGTGAAGAGTATGAAGATCTGTGAAGATCCGTTAGTCCCTGGGACTAATTCAGCTACCACACATTTCAGTTACCATGCAGCGACTGTGTGGGTGGATCAGGCAGAGTCCCTGGACACAGTGCCCAGGGAGCAGTTGGGAGCCTGGCTGAAGCCTTTGCAGCCTTGAAGTGTCCAGTGCTGGGGGCAGCAGCTCTGAGCAGGCCCACAGGCCGGCCATGCCCATGGCAGAGGCAGGTGCCCTGAACAAGCTCTAAGCTAAAACCGGTGCAGAGGCCACCTTCCTTGACCCACTAGCGAGAGTCCAGCTCCCTACAGGCATTTTCAGGAAGGAAGAGCCTCCCACCTGCATCTGCCACCACCGAGGATATTAAACCACAATAGTGATAGAGAAAACACTAAGGACATCCCTACCCTTGAATGCATACCTACCCTTATTCTTCTGATGGGTATGCCCTATTTATCCAATTATTTATTTATGTAATATATCTCACCTAATTGCCACAGGATTTGAGATGGCATGCAAATACTATTAATATTAAAAAGAATTTTATATGCTATAAAAATGATAAATAAAATAATTTACATGTATAAATTATATACTGGGAGTAGTAAAACAAATCAGCCCAAAAATAATAACCTGGGGCTAATAATTTGAATAATTTGTGATAAAATGTTATCCTGTGTTTACAAGGTAAAACAGAAAAATGTAAAGTCTTCCAAAATTGTTATGATTGGATCAAACTGTGTATCAATTATTTTTATATGTCCAGTTGGCTTTAGGACAGAGTCTATAATAAAAGAAACAAACATAACTCACAACAATGAGATCAAATCTGTGATCGCCTTAACAATGTTTGAATATTTGTACTTTTGTATACTGACTGTATCTCACCTCTTCTCAAAAGAATTTTAGTGGCTCGGCGCCTGTGGCTCAACGGGCTAAGGCACCAGCCACGTACACCTGAGCTGGCGGGTTCGAATCCAGCCTGGGCTCGCCAAACAACAATGACGGCTGCAACCAAAAAATGGCCGGGCATTGTGGCGGGCGCCTGTGGTCCCAGCTACTTGGGAGGCAGAGGCAGGAGACTCGCTTGAGCCCAGGAATTGGAGGTTGCTGTGAGCTGTGATGCCACAGCACTCTATCCAGGGTGACGGCTTGAGGCTCTGTCTCAAAAAAAAAAGAATTTTAATGAACATAAAACTAATGATATATGCAACAAATTAATAAGGTAGAACTATAAAATCATGAATAGAGAAAACAGATCATGTAGATATGCTAAATATAAGAGCTAATAGTTGTTTCTTTGAGGAAAAACTATGAAAATATGGTTTGAACTAACATAGTTCTGAATATACACTTGGCACCTATTCTGTATGAATATTTGAAGGAACAGATGAAGTAATTGCCATAATTGAGGGTCAATTTTACCTTTGAACTTCCTGGTAGCAGGGGCAAAAAGGGAAATAATCAATCTACAGATATTTTTGCACCAGCATTAGAGTTATGATTGTGGATTTGTTTGAGTAAACAAAAAAGTGCACCCTTAATCCTCATAGCTCTAGATCCTTGTGCCCAAGTGGGCAAACAGTGAACTTTTTTACACCTCAATCCTCAGCAAAATACTTTACATAAATATATTCTGCAGGAATATATTAAGAAGAACTTTAAAAAGAAGGGTTCTTTGATGCATCTAAAATATGATTCCATTTCCTCCTTTCTTATCCTATCAATAATTTATCCACACCCTTTTTAAACCTTGAAATTCAAAGGGAAAAAATAATTTGTTAGGAGGATATTGAAGGGAAAGGATTCCAGGTAAATGGCATGACTTGAACTAGGGCAAAAAGGCCAGAAAGTCAAGGTGAATTGGAGGATCTCTGTGAACATAAGGAAGTGGGATAGCCCAGGAGGTTTGAATACCAGACTTTAGAATTTAGGCCACAGAGAACCCTGGAAGTTTGGGATCACAGAAATAAAATAATCAGGAGTATGGTCTCAGATTATTAAACCTGATAGCAGTGTGGCTGATGAATTCAAAGGGAGAGAAAAGGGGAAGTAGAACAGATAAACTGAGTCTCTCAGTATAGGTAAGAAATCCAGGGCCTAGACCAGAGCAGGGACAGCAGAATTGAAATTGAGGGGGATGAACATTAAGAGACATCTCAGAAATCGAGTCAACAAAGTTCAGTGTCTATTCAGCTGGGAGGTGAGGGGGAAAGAAGGAAAGCCATCAAGAGGCCTGGGGAGCAGTGGGGCAGTAACAGAAGAAAGAAATGTAAGAGGATCAGCAACAGGATGGGGTGCAAGAAGTTTGGTGGCTTTTCAAAATGTTTTCATATCCATTATCTCATTGATTTCATATGCAAGTGGAGCGAGATCCACCCTGAATATCTACTGAAAACCATTCTGCCCCTGTTTAGAGCTGCCAAGTTTCAACGATTAAATCTTTGCCTCCATCCTTCAGGTGGCACCAGGGCATCCACTGGCAGGTGACCTGCCCTCTCCAGGCAGCCCGGAGCCCTCCCTGGAGCTGAGCCACTCTGCCCTGGTTCCGCGCCAGCAGCAGCTAAAAGCCGGGTAGTGCAAACACTGTGGCCTGCCATGCTTGCCAGGAACATGGATGGGTGTGCCCCAGAGTTCAGCCAGAGTCTCCCAGAACATCTGGGTGGGTGGGGAAGAAGGAACACAGCCATGGAGTTTCTTGAGCGTCTCATCTTTCTTCCCACTGGGTAGTAAGCTCTGGTTTCACCACTGACTCACCCCCAGGCACAGGCAAGTGGTTTCACCCCAGGCTGCATCTTCTCCCCTAAGCAACGGGACAGATAATATTTTCTCACCTCCTAGACAGCTGGGCATTAATGAGAGGGCTCCCTGTGAGCCTGCCGAGGCCTCAGTTGGATGGCACGAGTGATTCCATAAAGAGACAAAACACTGACCTCGTCATGAAGTCAGTCCTGAATGAGGCCCCAGCACTCAGCTGGTCCTGCCTCTCAAGTCACAGACCAGGGGGAAGAGCCAGTCTGTGGCCACTGCCACTTCACACTGTCATCAGACATACACATGTAGGCTTCTGATGGGTCTACACATCCTAAGGAAAGTACAATTTTCCCCGCACAGACTGCCCCTGCAAATCTTTCCAGCCTCGTTTCCTCAACTGCCATGCCCTTCTCTCTTCTCCCCACTCCACTCAACTCCAGGCCCTCCACACTCCACCCACCCACCCACTGACTCAGACAGTCTGCAGCTGCCCAGCTCAAGCTGTGCTCTGGTACAGGCCAAGTCCCCTTGCCTTTCCTCTCTGTCCGGTTGAAGACCCACTTCTGCTCTCAGACAGGTATTTAACCCCTTCTCTGAGCTCCCTTCCAGGCTGTTTAGCATTCATCACAAAGTATTACTAGTTTTTCTTTATTCTTTTTAATATTTATTTATTTGAAACAGAGTCTCACTTTGTCACCCTCAGTAGGGTGCCATGGCATCATAGCTCACAATAACCTCAAATTATTAGGCTCCAGAGATCCTCTTGCATCAGCCTCCCAAGTAGCTGGGACTACAGGCACCTGGCACAACACCTGGCTATTTTTAGAGATGAGGTCTTGCTTTCGCTCAGGCTGGTATCGAACTCCTGAGCTCAAGCAATTCACCTGCCTTGGCCTCCCAGAGTGCTAGGATTACAGGTGTGAGCCACTGCGCTGGTATTACCTGCCGTTAGCCGCCTTCCTGCTTCACTAGAAAACACACAGATCTGTGTCTTAGGGAGCTAGGAATCCTCAGAGCCTTGCAGCATCTGGTCCCGGTAACTGATATGGGGAGGGAAGAAGGGAAAAAATCAGACATCAAGAGGGTGTAAAACCCAGGGGTGTTAAAAAAGGGGGTGTGGTGGAGTGTCCATCCAGCCCCCTCCCTGCCCACCTTTCCTTGGTACATCATATGCCAGCTATTCTACACCCTAAGTGTCCTTCCAGAGCTTCTTTGCACATTGAGATATATATAAATATAGCTCCTTCACTTCCCCTTTTATAGCCTCAAAAAATAGCACTGTCGTAAACGTTTTTTGCACAAAGACCCCTTTTTTAAAAACCTCCAAATTTCTCCATATTCATCCTCTCTCGATTTAAATCTTTAACTTGTCGCTTAACCATCCATGAAACAAACCACTACTGAACATAAGTCACAGTACAGGTGCAGTTGCATTTTATATATATTTTTTTATTTTTTATTATGTTTTTTTTTGTAGAGACAGAGTCTCACTTTATCGCCCTCAGTAGAGTGCCATGGCGTCACACAGCTCACAGCAACCTCCAATTCCCGGGCTCAAGCAATTCTCTTGCCTCAGCCTCCCGAGGAGCTGGGACTACAGGCGCCCCCGAGAACACCCGGCTATTTTTCTGTTTTGCAATTCGGCCGAGGCCAGATTTGAACCTGCCACCCTCGGTATATGGCCCAGCACCCTACTCACTGAGCCACAGACGCCACCCTGCAGTTGCATTTTAAACAAGATTGAGTTCCCAAAATAATCATGCAAAAATCACATTTTTATTAAATCAGTCATATTTTCAGTGCACTCTGGGGATACGTTATTCAAACATATCCAAAAATGATGCTTTCTATCAGTAAGAAAATGGCCTTCTATGCTGTTCCCCAAACTATTGATTAGGTTTAGACTTGTTAACACCTCCTTTTCTTTGAACCCAACAACACAGATTTAAATGAGATGACTTTCTCTGTCTAGTAAGAAAAAATAAAATTTAGAGACAGAGTTTCTCCCTCAGAAACCCCTTCAAATTGGAAACACAAAGGACTGGCAGCTTGGGCTGCCCCCACCTTCTGATCCACAGATCCTGAGGGTACACCTGTAGCTGCTGGAGCTTGGCAAGGTAGTGTGGAAGTTGATTCCATGATTTTAGCTCCTGGTGGTGCTGCCTAATGACTTTAACTGTTGAAGATTGCAAATCAGTGAACCATCAACCCAGCCATGGGCCAAACTCAGCCCCTTGTCTGTTTTTGCACCACTGGAAAACTAGGTGGTTTTGACCTTTTAAATGATTTTTAAAAATCAAAAGGAAAATAATATTTGGTGACATGTGCTAATTATGAAATGGAAGTTTCAGTGTCAATAAGAACATTTTATTACACTATCACACTCTTGTGCAGTTCCTGTCCTCAGCTGTTCTCGCACAACAGAGACAATGGAATAGTTGAATCTATATGATTAAAAACCTAAAATATTTACCGTCTGGCCCTTTATGAAAAGAGCTTGCTAACCCCTGTTTTAAAAGATACTCCAAGATGCAAAGCAGATAAATGTCTTGACAAAATAGGCTTATCTTGTTCCACTTCGGCTGTTTGCACGTGGCCAAATAAGATCTCCATGGTGAGACTTTTACTCTTTTTGAAGAAAAGCATTGTCACCATGAGCCAGTGCTGAGATCTCCTTCATCTATATCAGAGGATCAAACTGACCTTTCTTTCCACTGGTCATTCATTCCTGGAGTTCAAGACGACAGGGGTCTCCAGCCAGGCAAACCACCCCTGCGGGTCAGATTACCCTGCTGCAGAATCGCAGGTGTCCACAGGAGGGCAGCAGCTTTCCTGTCTGCAGATCTCTGGTGGCCTTCCCAGCTTCGGAGGGCTGCAGGAGACCTCAGTGTTTGCAAACCGCTGCAGAATTCTCTCTAGTGCCATGGTCAGGCCATCCTACTCTGCAGGAACCCACATAAGCCTTCTGGTCCCCGGCAGGCAGTCTGACATGTCGGTGGTTTACCATCAGATCCGTTCTTCTTGAAGTGTTAGCAATAAGAAAGAAAAGACTGGTTAAGTTTCTCTTCTGAATAGCCCTCTTGCTATTCCAATCAAGCACACTATATGAGCTTTTTAGGCTGGTGTCTCTCAACCTCAAAACCCACTCTTCTCTACCCTGCCTTGCAATGCTAAAGCAAGGATTCTGCAGAGCACATTCTGCTCTGCCCAGTTACACCAGAGTAGGTGAAAAACCCACACTTCTATACCCTGCCTTGCTATGCTTCTGCACCCCAGGAATAGCAGTGTTTTCCCCAATAGCAGTTGAGCCCAGTCTGCATCTTCATAGCACTTGCAGAGCTGGCTCCATGGTGCACACCTCACTGACACACCAGCTAGCTATGCACCAGCAGGCCTTTCCTCCATGGTTCCCAGATTTTTATAATTCCAAGATCTTCCTTTTGGAAGAGCATTATGGATCGTAGGGCCTCCTGCAACTGCTCCATTTATGATAACCTGGTATTTTCTTCCTGCCTTTTCAGTTGCCTGTTTAAGCATGCAATGTCTAGTTGACTTTCTTTACATTAGATTTACATTATCATCAGATCTGTTCTTCTTGAAGTGTCAGCAATAAGAAAGAAAAGACTGATTAAGTTCCTCTCACTTCTGAACCCCACTCTTGCTATTCCAATCAAGCACACTGTACGAGCTTTTCAGGCTATAGTCTCTCAGCTCAACACCCACTCTTCTACACCCCGCATTGCAGTGCGAAGCCAGGACTCTGCAGAGTGCATTCTGGAGTTGGCATTTGTTTCCTAACTGGACTTTGACTAAAACTAATGAGAGATTCCATTGTGATTATTGGATCAGAGATCGTCCCAAAGTCCATGTGAGAAATTCAACCTACAAATGCCTACTGTGTAACTACACAAGAAAGTCACTGGGCTTGAAGCCGAGAAGCAGGCAACGCTGATGGTCTCGGGCATCACACTGCTCGGGACCCTCCACTCTGACCTCTGACCCTGCCTCTCCAATGCAGGCTAGGTGGCTGCCTCCCTCCCTAACGTGCTCTTCCGTGTTCCTCTGGCTAACTCTCACCCAGCCCACCCAACTCCACCATCCAGCCAAAGAGACGCAGAAAAACGAAAGAAATGTGTGTCCCGCAATGGCCTGGTGAGAAAGTCAAACTCTCACAGGCCTTTTTGAAACTGTTTCTGGTCTAGCAGAGGGCTCTAATTTTCGAATGTCACTGTTCCTGGCAGCTCCATAGCCAGGCAGAGAGAAAGACGCCACTTCGGGTGCAAGAAAGGCAGACACAGAGCTCATCTCCCAGACAGCAGTCTTGGATCCGCGCAGGGGGAAGAGTGGAGGGAGGAAGGTAGGCGACAGGTGACACGTCTCTGCTTAGGGCAAAGCTGGACTCTGCAGACCAGCAGCTCCAGGCCAAGCCTTCTTTTCGGGACCCATTGAAATGACAAATAGTGCTGGTTATGGCATTCAAAACACAGAATCCTTTAGCTGTCATTTCTGGAAGTGCAGACTTACTGGGGTCTTGGGTGGAGTCTCTGCCCCTCCCTTCCCGGAACGACCCGCTGAGGCTCAGCAGCCCCGCGACTCTGCCGTGACCTCGAGCGCGCCCTAGTGGCCAATAGCTGCCAAGGCACCGGGGCCACACTCCCTGCCCCCATGCCCACGTGTGCCCACTTTCAAAGTGTGTCTCTTTCCCCAACTCTTTCTGTTCTCTTTTTACATTTCTCCTCTCCTTTTTCTTTCCGATTTTTCTACCCAGGGCTTTCTTCACGTGAGCCTTGCTTTGCTCAACCCCCGGCGGACTGTTTTGTTCTCAGCCCACCTGCTTAGCCCAACCACACCTGTTTCTGGGCACTGCCAGGTGTGCTCTTGGGCATTAATGAAAGTGACTCCATTTACTAGAAGGCTGAGAGTGGGGTGGGGTTGGGGGAAGGAAGGGGTCCTCTCCCGCCTTTCACACTCTCTGGTTTTAGAAGCATGGAAGTAGAGAACCCACCATAGGGACCCTGGCACTGGAGCCACATTGAGCAAACCGTCCCAGCTGATCTCAGGCCAGGACACCCCTGCCCCAAGGGGGCTACCTGCCAGCCACTCTCGCCTCTCCTGGCCGCTGCGGCCCATGGCTCTGTTGAGGTGTGTGCCCGGCTCAACACAGCCCACCCTGACCCACTTACGTGTGGGTTCCTTTTTTAAGAATTCATTTCCTAATGAACAGTAAAAATTCAAAATCCTTGCTTTAGTCCCCACCCAAGAAATTTTGAGGGACTGCAAACAGTTCTCTAGCACCCCTCTTCATACTCACTGCCGAGGCACCCATCTGAGGAGTCTGGATCAGAGTGGGGTGGACAGAGTGAGGGCTGAGAGGGTGGGAATCACTCAGGTGCTTCTCTCTGCCTGCTCTTATTTCACCTGGGCTAACAAGGAGAGCTCTTAGGATTCTAAATGTGGAACAAATACCTTCTCTTGAGGTGGTCCTAATTCCAGGATGACAAACATTAAACACATCCTAATTCCATGTCACCCCCACACCCACCCCCACCCTGCCTCTATCTGTACCCTACCCTCCACACACACACACTGTCCCAGGGAAGGTACAACTAGCAGATCACGGCAGTGGGCTAAGATGCAATTCAAATCTCTGCTTCATAGTGAACCCAACAGCCACTTCACATTTGTTTTTGACAAACAAGATTTAACCTTCCTCCTGGTTCTGGCCTATTTTAAAGTTAGGATCTTCAAAATACAAATATGTGATTTATTGTCATCCAGAACATCTGCTATTCCAAATCTGGGCTCTAAATCGCTTCAACTACAGCCTTATAAATATCTCAAATTCGTATCCTTCCTTTTTTTAAGATTTGGATGTCTGTGCTCCTTCAATATGTTCTTGAACATGGCCCCACCGCCAGGCCTTTGCACTGGTTTCCCTTTAGCCTGTCCCACTCTTCTTCCCCTGGGCACCAAGTGGCTCAGGCCTTCACTTCTGTAGGTCTCATCCAGTCACTGCCCTAACAGAGAAGGTGTCCCGGGATTTCTCTGAAAATGAGCCCATACTCTCCATCTGCATCTTTATTCTGACTTCTTACCCAGTGTTTTCTTCACAGCGTTAATCACCATCAAATTTATTATTTGGTTATTTAAGAATTGATTTTCTGTTTCCCCTGCTGGAAGAAAGGTCTGTAAGAACAGGAGATCTCGCATTTGTTGCTGCTTCCACAATGCCCACAACAGGTCATCAATAAATACATGTTTGATGAATGAATAAGTGAATGGATAAATAAACAGATAAAGAAGTTATACCGGGGAAAACTTTGCCCTTACCCTGCAAAGGAACCTGCTCTCTGCATGGAGTTACTTGAAATAGAAACAAGGCACAAAAGTGTACAAGAGCTCCTCCTTACACAGCATTACTATTTACTTTGAACAAAGGTCATAGTCATAGTTTAATTGTAAATATAAATATTCCTGTTCTCTTTTATCAATATAAACACAGAAATATCCAACATATACAAACAGCCAAAACATACATTCTCAACACACCTAAGATGACTCCCTAACTCAGACCAATTGGAAAAAAGGCAAAAATGAATTACTAGAAAGCTCAGACTATTAGCATTTTCAATGAAATACACATTTATTAGTTTCAAATACAGGGGCACTCAGACAGTCAAGACCTTAATTCAATTTATTTTGATTCAACTGCCAAGAAAAGCCACAAACCCAGAAATAATCAAAGAGTCCTTCAGTCATAAGCAGCAATGAAAATAGCCAAAAATAGCCAAAAGCAGGAAATTTGCTGAGATTCAGTTACTTACTAACCAAGAGAAAGTGCTGCTCTCATAGACTATCAATGCCCATAAATGTGAAACTCCGCTGACACCCAAGTCAAGCAGAACAAGAGGAAACAGATATATAATAACAATAATAACAACCGCCCCAATGTTAACAACTACTATTCCATTTATTGAGCATTTACTGTATGAAGTACAGACCCTACTCCAATTGCTATATATGTATTACTTATATAACCTGCATAACATTTACATTAGGTATATGCTATTATTATCCCCATTTTACAGGTGAGGCTGCTGAGGTACAGAAAATATAACTTGAAGGCAGAAGTTAAAACGGAGAACAAAGAGCAAAAGGGCAGATAGCTAGGCCACAGAAGTAGAAAGGACAATGTAGATTAGAAGTATACTGTCAGTTGAAGGAGCTCATGATGAGAGCAGAGGTGGCCAAGAAGGAAGAGCACTCAAATACACCAACCACAGAAAGCTCAGTGCAGGGGCATTCAGTGGCAGGACCGTTGCAACGCCCTGAGCGTGTCACTGTTCTGCTGTCTGTGCAATACCTGGGGGAGTCTCTGAGTCAGCCCTTCCCTGTAAGACCTCCAAAGTGATTGCTGAAGCTGGACAAGCCCCAGTGTGCTTGACTTTTAGTGAACCAGGTATAAAGTGTATCACTTGTCTGGAATTTCTGGTCCAGATGTGTTGACAATTCAAATTATTGCAGAACTGCATTAACATTTTCGGATTGTTTTAACTGGCACATTTGTTTTATGCCAAAAATACCTTTAAAATGCCTTGAATGGTATTTGTCCTCAAATAGTTTTAGCCATCCCTCTACAGCTTGGTTCACCTGCTCTTTTTCTTCTTCTTCTTCTTCTTTCAGTGTCAAGGTAGATTTCACATTGGAACACTTCTATATGATCCCCACTTCCAAATACAGCAGACCTGGGCTGGTGTGAGTGTGCACATTTCTCCTTCACTCCTGGGCCATCTCTAATCCTCTGACACAGGATAATAGATGGCCCCAGAGTGAAGGAGAAATGTGCACACACTAGCTGCACTCTGGTCTGCAAGCAGCAACCACATACAAAGTGAGATTCTCCACTGCTCTGGGGCAGCCTGGCATATTGGAGGTTTGGAGCATGAAAAGTGGACCTTTTCCACTTACACATAAAATCTGTCGACTCTCAGCCTGGATTCACAAGCAGGACACTTCCTAGGCTGCCAGGAAGTTGTTCCTGTTGTTCATACACAGCAGGATAGTGCACAGGCTACAACTGCTGAGAAACATCCTAAACGATACTTGGATAAAACCTCTTAGCCCTTCTTCCCTCCTGTCCTTGGGATGTTGAAAGTTCTTGCCTGCGACTGACTTTTTCCTTGCTGGTTCCACTGAGCAGCTGGTAAGGCCACTCTCAGTAATGATTTCCATTCACAAATGGGTCTCAGTTGTTTCTCTAATCGATAGTGTGGCCCCAAAATACCAAAGCTCTGTCTCTCATGGGCCGCAAGTCTCGGCAGCACCTCCACCTCAGGGTGGATCCTGAGCCTAACATGTCCCACCTGACCTTGGACGACACATCGCTGTGGTAAGAACATATCTCTAAGTGCTGCAGCCCCCGGGCTCCACCTGGCCTAGTTCACGCGGCCCCCTCCAATCACAAGCCAGGACTTTGGATCTGTCCTCCCTATCTCCTCCCCCAGTGGAGCTAAATCCAGTCATGGACAATCAAACTCTTGCTTGCCTGCAATGTCCATAGTCACCTATATGTGGAAGCTGGTGTTTTCCAGAAGTTTATGTTTCCTTTTCAAATGCCAGTCCCCTTAAGGAGCGGAACTTCCAGGGGTAGGTGGCTTCTGCCCTCACACCTGCCTCTCCTGTTCAGGTGGCCCAGCAAAGCCCAGAAAATTGATCCTGCTGCTAACTCCACAGTGGACACCCAAATTATTCCAAGCTCTAAAAGGCAGAGCCAAATGAAGTCTTGTATTCAGCCTTCCTTTCAGATCATGTTCAAGGCAGCGCCTGTAGCTCAGTAGATAGGGCGTCACCCATATACACCAAGGCTGGTGGGTTCAAATCTGGTCTGGACCGGCTAAAACAACAATGACAACGACAACAAAAAAATGGCCGGCCGTTGTGGCGGGTGCCTGAAGTCCCAGCTACTTGGGAGGCTGAGGCAAGAGAATCGCTTTAGTCCAGGAGTTTGAGGTTTCTGTGAGCTGTGACACCACAGCACATTACCCAGGGCAACAGCTTGAGACTGTCTCAAAAAAAGAAAAAAAAAGATCATGTTCAAGAGATATTGCATCATTCAAACATTTCTGCATATTATACAACAGGAGATGATGTTGCATATTATACAACATTTGCTATACAAAATTAGCAATAAACTTTTGGTAGTATGACTTTGAGTGAAATTTTTCCCTTCCATGGACTTTTCTGTGAACACACATTTTTTATGTTCCTACATTACTGTTAGAAAAGAAAATACCTTTCTTTAGTTAAAAAAATATACATTTTAGGTTTCATTGAATTGGATCCCCTGTGTGTTTTAAAGCCTGGGCAACATGGTGAAACTCAGTCCCCTCTGGGCACAGAGCTACACATCTGTAGTCTTAACTCCCCCGAGGCTTAGGCAGAAGGATTGCTTCAGCCCAGGAATTTGAGGTTACAGAGAGCTGTGATCACTGAACTCCGGCCTGAATCAGCTTTGCGCATGCCTGTCTGTTGCAGGACTTGTCCACCTGGGAGGGAGGGGCGGCCCCACCTCCCCCTTCCTGGCTGCTGTCAGTCAGCTGCAGGGTCCAAACACACAGGCTTCACACTTGGCATGCTCCCTCAGCAAAGCTCCTGTTGTATAGAGATGCACAAAGGCCAGACACCGTAGTTTTGGTTTTGCAGGTGAGAAAACCCAGCCACTGGGAGTCGATTCCCAGTGGATTTTTCAGCTCCATGAAATACTGACAGCAGGTTTCATGTTCTGTCTGTTCAGACTGATCCGCTGGGCTGAAATCATCTGAAGGACTTCCCAGACTGCCCATGGGGTCGCTGTGGGTGACTGCCATCAGTCCCACCTAAGCAGACCTAAAAACACATCCCATAAATTTTCACTAATCACCTTCCAAAATGAAGTCACGCTAATAGATCACAAGATGAGCCTGACAACACTCAGAACTTATTACCTTTTGAATCAATTGTACTTGCAAAATTCTCATCTTTATACTCTGCTGAGGTTGCAACCATCCTGTGCGTGAAATCGTGCTGACCTTCACAATGCCCTCCACCTCCGTAGGATCTTGCTGGACATACTCACCTGCTCCTTCAGTAATCAAATGGTCATCAGCACTCTCTGTATCCCCAGTGAATGATGCTGCCCAATGAGAGGTCTCTCCACACCAGCTCCTGCTCCAGAGCTTCCCACCGACTGCAGGGAGGGGGGAGGAGGGAGGAGGTGGCCAAGGAAAGCAGAGTTTCCATCAGGGCAGCAGTGTTTCCAGACAGACTTAGGTGTGTGGGGACACAAGGCGTTTCCCCCAAGCAGGACCTAACCAGGTGTGCTGTCCCATCATTCCCAAGTGGCATAGAATGAGGTCCTCAAAGAAAGTGGTTGTAGTATCCTTGAACCTTGGCACTGCCTTCTGGCACCCGGCCTTAAACCTCTTTCCTTGGCATTATGACATTTCCACCTTTTCATCTGCCCTATATGTTAAAACTGAGTTAAATTTTACAAGTCTGTTAGGTAAGGATTCCCGGTTTTGGTTTTCTTTTTATCCTGCTTCATATGTGACTGCTTTTTTTTTTTTTTTTTTGCAGTTTTTTTGGCCAGGGCTGGGTTTGAACCCACCAACTCCGGCATTTGGGCCCAGCGCCCTACTCCGTTGAGCCACAGGTGCCGCCCTGTGGCTGCTTTTTAAGACACGAGACGTTATTATCTTTGTGCAGGTCCATAATGCTGCACAAATAATCCGCAGAAAACGTGGTCATGAAACGTTTCAGGACGAGGGAACTTACAAGACCACTGTCTGGATGAGTCAGCACTGTGTCACAAGAAGGAAGAAGAAGGAAATCTCAGTGGGATTCCTCTCCTATGACCTTTAAGGGCAGCACTGGAAGACACTAATACTAATAATTCATAATATAAAATACAAGTACGTATTTAATAAAGTTAAATACAGTACGTAGAAGGATTAGGAGTGTTCCTGCATTGGAGTTTGACAACAAACCAGTAAGTAGAGTGTGTTCTACCGCTCAGGTTTTACAGTTGAGGAAACCGAGGCTCGGCTGAGTCGGTGCCCGGCCTTTGGGGGGTGTGCAGGGGGCGGGAGCGAGGCGCCCCTCCCGCGGGCAGGCGCCCCCGGCCCAGGCTCTCGAGGGCGC
The DNA here is from genome assembly GCA_963574655.1 of Perodicticus potto. NCBI lineage: Eukaryota > Metazoa > Chordata > Mammalia > Primates > Lorisidae > Perodicticus > Perodicticus potto. Next base: position 30,164 of record CAUYRH010108664.1, read on the forward strand.
CCGGGGCCCCGCCCGGCCTCAGCCGGCGAGTTAGATAATCTTCCCAGGGACTGCCGCAGGTTCGCTGCCAAACCACAGGGAGGGACGGACCGGGAAGAGGGGCGCGGGGGGTGTGCTGGGAACTGTTTGTTGTTGCATTTTCTGAATTAAAAGAAAACAGAGGACTAGAGCAAAGAAGACAGCAAAGTTCAAGGGAGAAGCTGGGAAGTCACCTTGGGCAGAGCCTGGGCCGCCGCCAGCGCTGTCTCTTGGACAGGGCAAGGCTGCCGAGTGCGTGCTGAGTGCTTAGTGAGTGTTCACGGTGGGTGATAGATGACTGGCCTGGAATCCTTCCACACCACAAATTTGTTCCTCTGTACACCCAGGCAACCAGGAAGCCAAAAGAGATGAGGGACTGGGGAGGAGGGTCTTCAACTCCAGCGTCTCTGGCTGCAGGCCCCCGGAGCCGCCGGAGCGCCGAGCCCCGCCCCCCATTGTCCCGGACCCCTGGGCCTCCCGCGGAGCCTGGCCTTGCACGCTCACAGTGCGCACTCTCAGCCGCAGGCCAAGCCCAGCCTCCCCAGGCAGGGATTAGATGCAAGCGTCTTTGGGCTGCACCGAGGCAGCCTCCTCACCTCCCTGCCTTCAGCCCTTCCCCTCTGCTGCTCAGACACAGCCATCCACTGCACAGCTGCCAGAATCCCGTTTCCGTTCCACGGTTTTGATCATGTAACATCCCCACTTGGAAGGCCAGACTGAGTCCCGGCGGCCTCATATGTCAAATCTCAATTCCAACCTTGACCGTTAAGGTCCTCCCCACGGCCTCCCACCTCGCCTGCCCTGTCTCCTTGGCCTTCTTTCCAAAATCTTCCAGTGCAAAGCTCCAGTGCTCAGATGATGTAAAACGTGATAGCCTCTCCCTCCTCTACTTCATCACTTAGTCATCCCACAAATATTTATTGAGCATTTATAATGGGCCAGGCGCTCAACTGTGGGCTGCAGATACAGTCAGAAGACGAAATCATTCTGCCCTTGACGAATTTACAGTCAAGTGAAGAAAACAGTTAAACAAGAATGCAATTCTCTTCTCTTTAACACTAAAACAATGCAGCTCACATTTAAACCTGAACCCAACTATGTAAAACGAACTAATAAAGAGATCAAGCACAGATAAAAGACTGAAAAGAAACATGCCAAAATAGTTATTCCTGGGCAGCGAAGTAACAAAATTAGGATGACTGTTTCCTTATTTCTTTTAGGCAGTTGCCCAATTTTCTGACCAGGTATTAAGTTTTATGGTTAAGAGTAAACTGTTTTGTGATATTTCTTTGGGGCGGGGGCGTTAAAAAGCATTGTCATTTCTTTTAAGAAATTTTTGAAACTACAGAATGCATTAATAAGAAAATTAAAACACAATCCCAAGACAACACATAATAAAGTTTATCAGCACATAGCTGCTATCATATCTTTTCATAAAAATTGGGCTCCCTATGTGCAAAATATACCATAATCTATTTCTACTTAGCATAACATAGTATAAATAATTTTTCATGGTGGGCCGCGCCTATGGGCCCAAAGGAGGAGGGCTCCGGCTCCATAAACTAGGTGGCGGGTTCAAACCTGGCCCTGGCCAAAAACTGCAAAAAATAAAATAAAATAAATTTTTTGTCATGGCCTTAAACTGTTCTACAACATCTTTTTTTATGCCTCTGTAATGATTGACATGAATGAACTATAAATAATTCAGTCAGTCCTTATAAATAAACCTTTACACACATTCTGGAAAAGGAAGAAAATTGTGGGAATTTGGAAGAGGCTTGTGAATCCAGCCTCTTAAAGGCTGGATATAACTTAGACCAATTTACTACATTTTTCTAGGTCTAATTTTCTCACTCATAGATGAGTTGATAATGTTTTCCTTCCAGGTTATTGTGAGAACAAAGTGAAATAGGATGTATAAATGGCTTTGGTCACCCCCGGCATGCAGAACTTGGTTAATAGCTACTGTTAGTCCTGATTAGTTTCTGAGAATGTATTTCTCCATGTAGAATTTCGGATAAAAAGGTCTGACTATTTTGAAGTTTCTTAAGGGATACTGCCAAGTGATACTATAAAGAAGATATCAATTTTCATTTAAAAGAAGGAGTCATAGAGAAATTTTTAAAAATTAAACTTGTCTTGAGCCCTGGGTGCCCAGTGTGATGAGGGGCTCCTACAGTAAAGCAGACACAAACATTACCCTCCATCCCTTCCAATTGTGATGACCGGCCTGTTCCCCAAATCCCCTCCTGCATGGAGTCTTCCCAGATGGATCCTCCACAGCTTCCCCCAGGGAAACCCACATTAAGAACCCGTCTCTACTGAAGCCTTTTCACTTTGTGCTGCTTGAGACTTTTGCAATGCCTGTCACATGGTCACATGAACTCCCCCTACTCCAGGCTAAATTATAAAAATGAAATTGCTTTTGATTCTTTGGTTAACCAATTGTTGTTTAGGAATAGAACAAATTGGCCCTGAATCAGAAGTTTTCAGGAAGATATAAGACACAAAAGTCCTACTTGCAGATGCCACTTTATAGGTGAGAAGATCTGGACCCCAGGAGGGGACGCGAAGGGCACACAGCAAGCAATAGGGCCTGTCTGTGTCTCTCCACATTCCTCCCATCACCTCCTGCTGGCTCCCACCTGTTGGCATGTTTTATTGCTCGATGTAAGCCCTGTGTTATCCACCACACTATCTCAATTTGAAAAATCTTGCCCTTGACTCTGGCTTTGCAGCAGCCGGCTGCCCTGCTATCAGACCAGATCACGTCTGCATTTGGACACCACACTCCCACCCACCACCCTTCCTTGAACTGAGGGAGATAACAGAACCTGTGCCCACCCCGGCATTCCTGCACATCCTGGACATGAAAGCAGTTGCGAAACATGCGGAATCCTCCCCGATTTATTTCTTTTTACCTTACATCCCTTCCACTTTGATGTCAGTAGTATACTTGAAAGGAAAGGAGCTAACGTGACCTACTACCCTGGAATGCCAAGAAAAACAATTACCAGGGTGATGGAGCGCAGGGAGCAGATGGTGGACGTGGATGAGCTGGGCAAAAACGAGTTTGTTTTCTGAACTCCTGTGCTGCCTCGGGATTGAACAGCAGGCCCTTTTGCAGGTGGCTGCTCAGAGCTCCCCAATTCCTGGACGTCAGTGTCCCACAGTCCATTCCTAAAAGGGAGAGCATCTGTCTTACTCTCAGTTCCCCTAGACTCTCAGCAGGATTCAATGAGGGCCCCAGAAATTTCCCAAAGTCAAGTGGATTCAAAAGACTGTAGAATTATAAGGATGGGTGGTGTGGCGGGGTGGGTAGGAGGGAATAGAGTGGGAAGGAGGATCTACTCCCTCCCCAGGCCAGCTACAGGGTAGTGGCGCAAAGCCTCAGGGAGGTGCTGAAGGTCACCATGGAGGAGGCAGTACCTTGCCCAGGCCCCTAGGGTCTGTGATGACCAACAGCTACACAATTAAAGTGATTATCACAACAGGGCCTCTGTAGAGCAGAATGGTGTTGTGGGTAGCAAAGATCAACAAGGGCTTTGCAAAGTTCTATATTGTTGGTGCGTTCAGATTTAACCCTTACTATGACCAGCAAGGCCAGTCTTAATACGGCCCTTCATCATCTTTCTCCCTCCTCTTGCTCACTGGGCACTGGTCACTGTTACCTACAAGCTATGCCACTTCCCACCTCAGGGCCTTCACACTTGCTGCTACCCCTTTCTACACAGCAGGCTGAACTTAGTATGTAACAACCACCTGCACACAACATCATGGACCTAAAGCCTGCCCAGCTTGAGGGCATGTCTACAAGCACGTGCATGTCTACAAGCGCACACACACACACACTCCAAATGCATGTGCCATATCTCAGCATTACGGATTCTTTCTCTTCATCAACACCTCTGATGAGTTACTTCTTCCTCAGAAGTCTCTCCTGGTCACTGGTCACTGGTCACTTTATCTAAAATAGGAATCCACCCCTGCTAGTACATGATTTTGTTTATCATGTACTCTGCCTAAAGTAGAATTCTTTAACAGTGAGTTCCTTTGTTTTTCTACTTCTTCACCAGAACAGGGATTGTTTTACTCATCACCAAATCTCAAAGCCGGAGCAAAACCTGGCTTTAGCAGGAGCTGAATATAATATGCATATACATGTAAAATCGGACACTGAAAGAACTTGCAGGTGTGCTTCCGGTTCGTAAGGAGGATTTTGATGTAAGTAAGCAGGGAGAGGTCTACTTGCTGAGTCCCTCCCCTCTTTCCATGGCTCTTTGATTTTAACGGGTCAGAGTCTTTTTTTTTTTTTTTTCTCAGGCAGAGGCTTATTCAGTTGCCCTGGATAGAGTACCATGGCATCATCATAGCTCACAGCAACCTCAAACTCTTGGTTTCCAGCAAATCCCTTGCCTCAGCCTCCTGAGTAGCTGGGATTACAGGCATGAGCCATAGTCACCATACAGTTTTTTCCAGTTTTTTTTTTATTATTTTTTATTTTTTTGAGACAAAGCCTCAAGCTGTCACCCTGGATAGAGTGCTGTGGCATCACAGCTCACAGCAACCTCCAATTCCTGGGCTCAAGCAAGTCTCTTGCCTCCACCTCCCAAGTAGCTGGGACTACAGGCGCCCGCCACAACACCCGGCCATTTTTTGGTTGCAGCCGTCATTATTGTTTGGCGGGTCTGGGCTGGATTCGAACCCGCCAGCTCAGGTGTACATGGCTGGCGCCTTAGCCCGCTGAGCCACAGGCACCGAGCCAACGGGTCAGAGTCTTAGTGTACCTGCTGCTTGGGCAGCTTCTGCAGAGCTGGGACATCTCCAAAGCCAGGGCTCCCCCAGTGAGAATGGTAAGGATGCTTTTAGAGGAGGTCGGCTGAAAGAGAAGCTCTTTACAAGTAACTGCTCAGAGACACAGGATGTAAACTTACCCCCATCCCAAGTCAAAAACATGTACAGAAGAGTGATACATCTTTTCTAAGTCATACCTTGAATTCCATTGTTTACAGACAAAGTGCTATTGCTGTCAAGTGTAAACCATCCAGAGTTATGAACCCTGAAAGAAGGAACAATCCTTGAAATGGAAGGCTTGACAATGGAATTTCATTCTATTTGCACATTTTTGTAACCCATTGTAAACGTTTCTTTTCAGTGTTTGACCACAGGAGAGGCAAATGACTCAGAAGAGGGAAGGGTGCAAAGAAAATGTTGGCAGCTGCCTGTCGTGGGAGATGGGAAGCTGGGCCCCATAGTTGGTGTGGTACCCTCTTCTTCTGCCACCTGGACAGTAGTAAGCCCTTACACACAGAGTGGACATTACCAGTGCTCACCATAACCTCTGATTTTCTTCTCCTGAGAACATGTCCCTCATAATTAGATGTGCCCTTGTGACTTGCTTCAGCCAATATAATGTGAACGGAATAACGTATGTTAATCCCAGGGAAGAATATTTCAGAGCTGGTGTGTGATTCTCCATGTTCCTTTTCTGCCACTGTAAACCTGAAGCCTAATGTTGAGGTAACAGTGGACATTCTGCAGCTTGGAACTCAGAGTGTCTTTCACTAACAGAGCCCCACTTTCCAATTCCTCCTTGAACATGAAGTGTGTGGGAGAAAGAAAGCTTTGTTTATGGGCTGAGAATTTGGTGTTTTTTTTTATAGCAGAAAACTTAACCTGTCCTGTCTATATCATCCATTAAAGCAGGTGCTTTCCTATACATTAACTCATGTGATCACCACCAAAACGCTGTGGGCCTCATTGTACAGGTGAGAAAACAGAAGTTCATTCACCAAGCCCAGGATTCAAAGCTCAGCTTCAAAAACTGATTTCAGAGTTGATTTGCCTGATTCCAAAGTTGATTCCTTTTCTACTAGACCAGTGTTTTTCAACCTTTTTTATCTCGCAGGACACTTGAACTTATAAACTTCTGTGGCATGCTTAAATTATGTTGATTAAAAAAAAAGAGTTAAGGCTCGGTGCCTGTGGCTCAATGGGCTAAGGCGTCAGCCACGTACACCTGAGCTGGCAGGTTCGAATCCAGCCCAAGCCTGCCAAACAAC
>CAUYRH010108672.1:0-46901 GCA_963574655.1 Perodicticus potto
GGGGCCCTCTTCGCCACCTTCCTCAGCTCAAAGTGTCTTTTCCACACCACAGGATCCCGGGCCCCCTGCACCGTCAGACCTCACCAGGATTCTGCCCCTGGGGTAGCACTGACAGAACACCTATTCCCAATGATCTGGGGAAAACATGCTCACCATTTTGGGCATTCCAATAAGTTTGTATCCGCCTCGCGCCTGAGCTGCGCGGGTCCCTGTGGGACCTAGCAGTGCATCTTTCTGGTCATCAAATGCTCAGTTCCACTTTTCGGTGGAATTTTTTTCCCAGTTAGGTTTTGTGAGTTGCGACCTGCTGTCCTCCCTGTGGGAGGGGCCGGCTGCCCCCCCGCCGTTCAGGGGGAAACAGTTTACAGCAGTTTCCGTGGTTATGAACTATATTTCAAACACAACAATCCACCAAATCACTGTGCGTTGCCAAGTGCTCATCCACTCCGACGATTCACACGGCGAAAGGTCCAGTACTCCTTCCCTCTCACCTGCTGACTAGAGAGTGATGAACTACCGGACCGTCACCACCGCCATCTTCCAGAACCCCCGACACAAAATTATTTTCATATGACTTTGTTAATTAGAATAAAACTCTCAACATTTACCTACTTGTGACTATGACATATGCTATGGATGGTGTTGTGTCTCCCCCAAAATGTATACATTAAACCCTCCATTTAAACCTCATTTGACAATAGACCTTTGGGAGGTAATTAGGTTTAGATGAAGTCATGATATTTAGTTTCTCCTGATGAGATTAGTACTCTTACAAAAATAGATAGCATAGAGCTTGCTGTCTCACCGCACCGAGTGAGGACACAGTGAGAAGGTGACTATCTGCAACCCAGAAAGGCAGCCCTTACCAGAACCCAACCCTGCTGGTAACCTGACCTTGGACTTCTAGCCTCCAGAACTCTGAGAAAATAAATTTATTTTGTTTCAGCCCCTCAGTTTATGACATTTTGTATGGCAGCCTGAGCTGACTGAGAGAAAAATGTCATTTATATTCTAATACAACCTCCCCATCAGCTCAATAAAATACAAAAGTATGTGTTGGAAAGTATTGAAAAGCAGTCAAGAAGTCAGCCCTTGAGGGAACAAGGTCCCAGAGAGAAGGTAATTTCATTATGGTGAAGCTGACATATTCTACCTGTATCAAATGTACTTGCTGATATGTAAGAGGCAAAGAGAAAATTCAAGATAAGCCAGGGGCATGAAGAATTGGCAATTTCATTTTTGGGTTAAAAATCAATGTAGTGTGGTTTCTTCCTTGACAAACACTGAAACAGAATTTGGGGTGCAAGATATTTTTAAGGATGAAGTCTGGGCACAGTTACTTATGTCTCTAGTCTCAGGACTTTTGGAAGTGGAGATGGGAGAATTACTTGAGCTTTGTAGTTTGAGACCAGTCTGTGCAACATGGCAACACACACACACTCACACTCACACACACACACACACACACACACACACACTAGTTGGGCATACTGGTGCATGCCTGTAGTGAGAGATAATCGAGGTAAGTGAGGAGGGAAGGATAGTTTGAGCTAAAGAGTTCCAGGCCAATGTGAGCTGTGATCAGGACACTGCACTCCAGCCCGAGTGACAGAGAGAGACCTCATTTCTTTGAGGGAGGGAGAGAGAATAAAGAAGAAATGAAAGAAAAATAAGGAAAAAAGAAAAAGGATCGATACATGTGAAAAGAAAGTAGTGGTAAAAAAATATGTCAGAGGAAATAGTTAAACTGCAACACAATCTAAACAAAGCATTGGTCCACGTAGTAGAAAGCTCTGGAGTAAGAAATGACTGTTAATCAAATTCTGCCTCAAGTCAAATACCTCTGTATTGCTTAGTCACCAAGCATAGCATGCTTTGGCAAGTGTGTGCCCTTGGGTTTGCTACTTTTCTGAAGGAAAGGCAGATGCCAGGAGAACTGACAGCCAGAGGATATCTGCTGGCACTCCTGATGGCTCAGAGCAAGTCCTTCCTTGAAGGTGATCTGGGCAATGCATCTTTCTTTCAAGAGGCACCCACTTGGATCACCTGTGTTTCTTCTCAGTCCTGATGATTAGAGTTAACTGTTCCCTGTAGGAAAATGACTTTACTATCCAACTGCTAGCCCATGAATACCAGGATCTCAAAGTACTCAGGTGGCAGCAGGAGTTCATGATTCCATTGTGTTCTTCTGGTGTCTCCTGGACCAGGACGTCTGACCTTGCACAGCCCCAAGTGGCTCACTGGGAGTTATGTTAATTGTGATTATTCTTCTTTCCATTGCTTGTTCTCTCACCCATGTATTCTTTTTACTGGGCACACAGAGCCATATAAAGACTTTTAATTCAAAAAGCAATATATCCTGGAGGATGACTGTACATCTGCAGAGAGTATTGCCTCCACATTGGCCTTTCAGTTGTGTCTTCAACTAGCTAGCTCAGTATTTTGTCAAGCCAGCAACCTTTTGTGGTGTAAAGGCAAGATCTACCTCGGGACCCTGAGCTCATAGGCCCCCTTCTTGCATGATCTTTTATTAAACAGTAGATTTCCTGTGTAATACAGGACATGATGTGAGAGCGTTTGCTGGAGGATTAAACACTCAGTCTTAATGCCTCATTTGATATTCCATGATGATTGCAGGTAGAGCAGCCTTATTCACTTAATGTTTATGTTTCTGTTCATTTGCTTAGACTCCATTTGTGCCTAGTTCCACTCCATTTTTGTGCCCATCATGCCAGTGATGATGAACAAAGATAAACACTGAGAGATGACAACATGCTTGGTCATTTGCTGTATGTTGGTTAATGAGTCTTCTACAGTGAATGCGTTCTGGTGGGCATGGATGCACAATGCAGAGATGATCACACTTCTGTCCAGTTTCAAGAGTTCATCTACAAGAAGCCTCTACTTTAAGTCTCTGTCTGCTTGACTAACCAGTTGTTTTTTTTTTTTAAAGTTTTGGTTATCTGACCAGCCTGCCATCCCATTCCTCCACTGCTTATGAATCTATTTATGTTTTAATTTAAGCCTTTTTTTTTCAAAAAAGGTAAATGACTAGAAGTTCTTAAAATTCAGAGGATTTTAACTCATAAATGTCTAAAAAATGTACTTTCTCAAGAGGCTATAATGTAAACATTACTAAAATTAATAACAAAAATTAATGAAATAAACACATTGGACTAAGTTAACAAAAGCAAAAATTGGTTGCTTTAAAATATTTATAAAATTTGAGAAATCCATAGAAATAACAATTAAAACAGAAGAGAAAATACAATATCAATGACAGGGTTGAGTAAAGACATTAACATCAAAATAAAATATGATTCACAACTCTGCCAGTAAAATTGAAAATTAAAGGAAATGAGAAAATTTCTTGTAAAATGTTATGTAGTAAAACTTATTCAAGAAGGAATATAAAATCTGAAAACTACTGTGTCTCCTAAAGAGATATAGGAAATAATTTAAAAGATTTTAGAAAGTAAACTCCAGATAGAGTCACCAAAAGATTCTTTTAAATATTTAGGAAAGATATTATGCTATTTTTCCAAAAACGAGGGAAAAAGCAGTAATTCATAAAACTATTTTATGAGACTTTCATAATCTTGACTTCAAATTTGACAAAGACATTATGATAAAGGCAAAAGTCAAAGCACCCTTCCTATGATCAAAGATGCAGAAAAATCTAACAAACTATTAGTAATACAATGTAAAAATATATGAAAAAGATGAAAATGTCATAATATCTTATATTTATCTAAACAATACAAGTTTGGATTACCCTATGAAAATTACTCAATGTTTAAAAAAAATTAAAATAATATTCTTCATTTGATAAACATTACCTACAAAAAATTTACATAAAGCATCATATTTTATGTAAAGTAATGAAAACTCTTTTTTTTTTGAGACAGAATCTCACTATCTCACCCCCAGTTGGCAGTGGCTTCACAGCAACCTCAAACTCTTGGGCTTAAGCGATTCTCTTGTCTCTGCCTCCCAAGTAGGTGGGACTATAAGGCTATAACACCTGGCTATTTTTGTTGTGGTTGTGGTTGTCATTGTTGTTTAGCAGGCCCGGGCTGGGTTTGAACCCACCAGCCCTGGTGTATGTGGCAGCCGCCCTAACCACTGAGTATGGGCTCTGAGTCAAGTAATGAATATTTTACTTCTGTCTTTATAAGTGAGAAAGAGATGATTAATTTTTTTTGTTTGTTTGTTTGTTTGAGACAGAATCTCTTTCTGTTGCCTAGGCTAGAGTGTCATGGCCTCAGCTTAGTTCATAGTGTCACAAACTACTGGGATCAACCATTCCTCCTGCTTCAGGCTTCCAAGTAGCTGGGATGCCTGGCTAATTTTTTTCTATCTTTTGTAGAGATGGGGGTTTCACTCCTGCTCAGGCTGGTCTTGAACTCCTAAGCTCCCACCTCAGCCTCCCAGAGTGCTAGGATTATAGGTATGAACCACTGCCCTGGGCCAAGATAACTATTATTAACACCTTTATCACTCTGCTGGGGAAATACTGCTAACACATTAGGAAAAGATAATAAGTCACCCAAGGATTAAGTAAGAAGACATATTTTTGGGAGAAAATCTTGTTTAGAAAGAAAACTCAAAATAATCTACTTGTAAACTGGAGAATAAATAATAGAATTTGAGAATTTTATTCATAAAAGACCAATATACAAATAGGACTCTTACAGTTCTACACACTAGCAGTTAGAACATTTAAAAAATAATATACATCTAATGCAAAGCATTTAATCTAACAAACATCAACTACATTAGAACATAAGACATCTATTTGTCAATGTCCAAAATATATTAATAAAGATGTTAAATTCCCTAAAATTAATAAATTATTTCAATGAAAAACCAATCAAAATATGATCATTGTTTTCAAAATCGAGAAAATAATTCTTAAATTTGTGTATAAATTGTATATAACTAAGAATATGCAAAAGCATCTTGGAGGATACCAACAAAGTTGGTCTACCATATACTATGTATCATGAATTAATATAATGTCAAGGAAATTTAGATAGTAAGTAATATCGGAATCACAAGGAAGAAAAATAGACTGAATTAAACAAAATATAGTCAAGAAAAATTGTGAAATATTCAATAATGTAGTATAGTGAAGAAAGTGTGGGATTTTAAATTAACAGTGCTGGGTCAAGTTGGCATCAGCATTCAAAAAAAATAATCTTGACCCTTATCTCATCAATTATACAAGATTCAATTTCACATGAATTGATGAACTTAGGTTGAAACGTAAAATAATAACTCTTTGAGAAAATATTGTGAAAAATAGTTTTATGGTTTTTGTGTGACAAAAATATAATAATATTAAATCACAGAATACACATGCACACAAATTACATAAAATTAAGAAATTAAGAAGTGGTGTTAAGGTAAAGCAACTGAACTTTCATACCCTACTGGTGATATATGGCTTAGACCTACTTCTTTAGAAATTTATTTGCTAATAATACTGAAGTTATAAATATTCATAATTCCACTTCTAGAAATTTTACTTTTTTGTATTTTTCATAATAGAAATTAGTCCATCTGAACCCCAAAGAAATGTATAAATGTGTTTACAACAGAAGCTTTTGTAATTGACCCAGTTTAGGTTCTGCCCACATGTTCATCAGCTGTGAAGTAAACAAAGCAATTGTGGTATACTAATAAGGAAGAATAATACATAGCGATGAAAATGAATAAATCTTTACTGTGCAACTATAATCAGTTCTGTAATTGATTCTTTATAAGAATTTCACATACTAATGATTAATGACAGGTAGAAACTTCAGCATATTTGTAATTTAATTTATTAAGATCAATAACAGGTAAAATTAATTTATACCATTCAAAGTCAAAATAGCTGTTACCCATGAGAAAAATGTTTCTGACAGTACAGAGACACGTTGGAGGTTTCTTGAGTCCAGAAAATATCCTCTTTGTTTAATCTTAGTTACCATAGCTGTATGAGTGTTATTAACTTTACAAAGCGTATCATATGGCATTTTTATGAGTAATACAGTTTTCTTCACTTATGTCACCCTTCAGTAAAAAAGCCTTAAAAAGAAGCAAACATAAAAAGAATTTAGGCAAGAATTATTAGATTTTAAAATCAATACTCGTTCAATAAATGAAATCGTAATGCAGTTATCCACTTAATTGACTAAATCCTTGGAGAAGGAATTGCTAATCAGATTGATCTCATTCCCTGACCTTGATTTGGCTGTGCTTTTGTAATGAAGGCCATTGTGTGTTGAGGTGTTTTTCCTCTACACTCTTTTTTCCTTACTCTTTCCCATTTACATATAAACTTCCACAAGTAATTCGTGGTATACTCTTCAAATGTAATAATATTCAAACATATTTTCACTCTTTTTTAAATCTTTAAAGTAAATTCTTATTTGCTCAGTACTGTGACCTTGATTCTGAATCTGCCTGGTGGCAGGTGGCAAGATATTTAAGTTCAGGTTGATCAAAATGTCTACTAATTAATATTTTGACTTTAGAACATATACTCTGTTTATCAATAGAGACTTTTCTGCTAAGATGGCTAAAGTGAAACAATATTTACTTCTTTTCAGCCATGATCTATTAAGTACATGTTTCCTTCATAATTTTGTTAATTTAAGAAACAGCTAGATAAAATGATTATTAGTTAGCCCTTGGCCCACTGACAAAAATACCCTCTAATAGTGTCACAAATCACAAGAATACCACTTAACACATCCATACGGCCATGGCAAAATCTGAACTTGTGTTCTTTGGCTTAAGTAAAATCCAGAAGGCCTATTTTAACAGTTGCAAGGTATCAGCCAGATTCTCCTGAACCTGCATTGTGATCCTTCCTGGGAAATTTTCTTGTGACAGATAATTTTCTACTACTCTAATTGTTAGTCAGGATTGGACCCATCGACTGAGTCATATAGTAATTAAAAAAAATTATAAATATCATTATTCTTTAATTCCCTGTAGATGTGACTATGACAGCATAAATAAATACTCAAAATTTTGTCCCTAGTAATACCCACCCTTTTTTTTAGTTTATGCTTATTTTACTTAGATAAACTGGTTAAGAAGAAAAAGGAAACACAGGGAGAAAGTCCTTTCCTGACACTAGAGTTCACCATCAGATAAAAGCAAAGAGATCACATCGTGTCATATTTAAGACCATATTAAAAATTACACAGCTCCGTAGAGCTGCTTCATCTTACGCTAGGACTATTGTAAGTAAATGTGATGTGGATACTGTTTGAACATTTCTTCACTCTTTCTAGTGACCTACTGTTTAAACGTTATATTAGCAACAAATAAACATGCGACAAGAAGACTAAGTTCAACCCAGGAGAGAAAATACATGCGGTCCGAGCACTACGGGGACGGATGACTCAGGCAGGAGGAAAAATTAAGTTTTTCTGTTGTGTCTGTTGTAAGTGTTCATATTCCTCACACAGAGCTGGATTTTGTTCTTTTTGAATGTCATTATGTAAGGTCCAATAAGTCTGTCATTGTTTACAGTTATTTGGTCAAGAACGATCCAAGTTTTCCATATTTCAGAGATAAAAACAGCACTCTCATAACAAATCACGCAGTACAAATATTATGAATAGTGTAAGAGGACCAGGCACAATACAATATGACTGCACATTCTTCAGAACAAAAGTGCTCTGGTAGGGTTTGTTCTCTTTCTTCAGAATTCACTGAACTGCTTTTTGGCCAAGAGCTGGACTGTTCCCTTAAGAAAGTCAGTGAATACTGCTCTATTTGGAATTTCATCCAGTGCTACAGTCACCTTTCCCACAGTGTGCAAGGTCTTAGGAGCGTGGTGCTGGATACATAATGTGATCAGCTGCTTTTGATCCATTAGCCTTTGGGACCTGTTGGCTCTTTACCACCATGGATCACTCTGCTTTTCCTGACCCTACCTGCTCTGCTGCTCATCACCATAAATTCAACTTATCCCCACATTTTCCTGTGTAAGCTTATTCAAATAGAAATATCAGCTGAATAATTGACCTCTTAAATCTAAATATAATTCTGGGTCACATATACATTGTCACACCCTTCATTTCTCCTTATGCCTGTCAGCCATGGTTCAGGAAGGAAGATTCTTTGACAACACAAGTTATAGGGTATTTTTCTTTGAATATTCTCTGAGAGCTTGCAAATACGTGCCAATTATAAACAAATATACTTCTTGGCGTCAATTATTCTCTATCAATACTCAGAAATTCCATTCTTGGCACAGGGAGTAGGGTCCTTGGCCTGGAGGTCATCTGCAGAAAGGAAGAAACTTAAGCAAAAAGTGCAGGCCTCTCACGTTTCCTACAGTTTTCCTGAGAAGGTGTTCTGGAAAAAGGCAGAAGACTCCTAGAGACCAGGGAAATTTCTAAAAGGCCTCTTAAGTTATAAGACAAATAATCTGATCATGTGCATATAGATTTCTTATGACTGTGTCAGTGAAATATGACATTACCATATGCTCTAGATATTATTCTATATGATTTTAAACCAGAACAATGGCTATTTATTAACTCTTCAAATTTTTCATATTTCTTTATTTGATAATAGCTTATCTCTCTTGTTTTTTGATTGATTCACTGACAGTGTTTGGATGCAGTGTGTTCTATGATAAACAGCACTAAAAATGGACTTTAATAGTTGGTTTAAAGTTCTACCACTTATTCTGGTCTATAGCTGGGAATTTTACCTGCTCACTGAATGGTAGTTCATTTATCAAACAGGAGAGAAGTATTTGTTCTCTCTTAAACAGCTTTTTTAAGGATTGAATGAAACAATTTATGTGTAATCATATTAAAAATTTTTAAATTATGTTCAAAATATATGTGATATTAGGCTTAATCACTAGATCTTGGCATATCAAATTGAATATACCACAATGTAGAATTATAGGCCAAATGATTCAGGTCTCATAAAATAGATTGGTATTGATTATTTTTTAAAAATCTTAATAGATGAATTAAATTTCCAGGGTATATATTTTTAGTAGGAAGACAGTGCCAATAGTGTTCCTAGTAACAGGAATCAACTCTAAATAACTTAAAGCAAATAGAAATCTTTTAAATAAGAAATTAGAGATGGATTAAGGAATTTGCAGAATCAAATGGACTCTGAGAATCCAATTTTGCAGACTGTTTAATTAAGAAAACTTCTAAAAATTAAGAAGCAAAGAGTAGGCAATGACTGGTCAGTTCACTGGTCAGGTATTTTGTTAACACCTCCTGACCTGCAGCTGTGACCACTAATAATGATGACATTATAATAATGAATCCATTATCAGCTGGTCAAATGCTAACCATGGATTATGTCAAGCGGTAGATGGAAAAAGGACTTGGTCCAACAAGCTTCTAAGGTAAAAGACAAACAGTGATCACAGGGAATTAGACAGTACCCTTCTAACAAGACTACACTCAGGGGAAGGGATTCAATTCCCTTCAAGAGCATCCGGTACTGTAGAAAGGAAGAATAGTGCCAGGAAGCG
Source organism: Perodicticus potto (assembly GCA_963574655.1). Classification (NCBI taxonomy): domain Eukaryota; kingdom Metazoa; phylum Chordata; class Mammalia; order Primates; family Lorisidae; genus Perodicticus; species Perodicticus potto. The sequence continues at coordinate 9,518 of CAUYRH010108672.1, forward strand.
AAGGCCAACAAGGGTCTTCAGATAGTCACTATTTTACCAGGCCTCATGTGGGAAGAAATTTTCTATTTAAGGAAATTTATCAACTTGAAAGTCATTAATAATAATTCTTTGTCAGTATTTGAGCTGTAATGAGGGCTTCCAGGTTCACTTTCCATTTGTGTATATTTCTTCCCCCTGTAAGCTACAATAATATATTATGAAGAATAAACATTGAATATTTTCTCATCTAAAAGATGAAGAACTTGCCTGCTGCTTATCAGCTAAAAGCAGTTTGTGAAACTGTGTGAGAAAATTTAGAAATCTATTTTTTTCCTAAAGAACAGTATCTCAGTACCCATGTTCTGCTTCTTAGAAACCTAATCACTCTAACTATTCTCTATTGGTTTCAAAATCATATGTATTGTTTCTTCTTATTTTTTGTCATGAAAATATTTTTTATTTTGAGTGTTTTCTCATTTTGATTTTTTTTGAACAGTTAAAGAACTTTCTAAATATAAATTATTTTCCTTTTTTTGTGAAGATGCAAGTGGAAATAGGTTAATTATGATGGAAAAATGCCAAGAAAATTATGTTTAAAATTCTAATTATCATATAAACTGTCTAAAATGTGGGTATTGTCTGAAATACTGATTAAGTAAAATGTTAATGATGACAGTTTGTCCAGAAGAGATGGCTCAGGAAAATTAGGTATCACTGTAATTAAAACAAGTGTTTTAAAATAGATGAAAGACACTGATTTATAACAGTTTGAAAATCCAAACTTTGCACATTTTCAAATTCAGCAATAACAAAAATGATATACTTTACAAGATGACTTTGGTTTCCTCCAAACTGGGAGCTTTTCCCCAGTGAAAACAAGATCCAGAATCCTCACTGGAAATTAAAAATGGTTTTTTGCCATTTTGCAAACATTTTGAGAATTTGGAAAAAACATATTCCTTCTAATTTGGCTTCCTGTTTTCAAATCTGTTCTTAGGGCTCCTTTTCAAATCTTTTAATAATCCAAACTTGGTTTGGTTCTTTAAGTAATGTGTTTGTATAGTAAGGTTGATATTTTTTCCCTATGGTGCCAAAAGATTCTAAGTTTGTTAAAGACAAAGCCTTACTTTATTAAGAAGTGTTAGTGAGTAAATTAGGGGAGGATTTCATGCATGTCACTTTTAGTCTAGTCCTCCGAAAAACTCAGCAGGCTTTTAAAATACTTCAATATAAAATACAATCATTTTCTTTATATGTATAATATTGCTTGTGAAAGAAAATTATTTATTATTTAATAATAAATAAATTGTTTATTATTATTTATTATTTATTTATCAGGTACTCTGTCATAAAAACTCGTGGGATAAAGGTACTATGTTTGGTGTTACAAGAATAATTTTTTTCATATGTTTGTTAGCCCATTCGCCTATCATCTTTAGAGAAGTTTCTATTCATCTCTTGTGTCCACTGATATAAGGGATTGTTGGCTCTTTTTATGTCTATTAATTTGAGTTCTCTGTAGATCCTAGTTATCAAGCTTTTGTCTGATTCAAAATATGCAAATGTTCTTTCCCAGTATGTAGGTTGTCTATTTGTGTTGGTTTTTGTTGCCTTAGCTTACAGAAACGTTTCAGTTTCAAAAAGTCCCATTCATTTATTTTTGTTGTTGCAATTGCCACGGAAATCTTCCTCACAAAGTCCTTCCCAAGGTTGATAGCTTCCAGTGTTTTCTCCTCACATTCTTTGAGGATTTTAATTGTTTCATGCCTTAGATTTAGGTCTTTTATCCATCTTGAATCAATTTCTGTGAGTGGAGAAAGGTGCAGGTCCAGTTTCAGTCTTTTACATGTGGATATCCAGTTCTCCCAGCACCATTTACTGAATAGGGATTCTGTCCCCCACTGTATGTCCTTGTTTGCTTTATCAAAGATTAGGTGGCTATAAGATGTTAGTTTCATCTCCTGGTTTTCTATTCCGTTCCAGATGTCTATGTCTCTGTTTTTTTGTGCTAATACCATGCTGTTTTTATCACAATAGTTTTGTAGTACAGCCTAAAGTCTGGTAAGCTGATGCCCAGGCTTTGTTTTTCTTACTAAGAATTGCATTGTCTATCTAGTTTTTTTCTGGTTTCATACAAAATGAAGAATTATTTTTTCCAAGTCTTGAAAGTATGATATTGGTATTTTAATAGGGATAGCATTGAGTCTGTAGATTGCTTTGGGAAGTATAGACATTTTAACAATGTTGATTCTTCCTGGCCATGAGCATGGTATATTCTTCCATTTGTTAATATCTTCTACCATTTCTTTTCTTAGGGGTTCATAGTTCTTTTTTTTTAATAGAGGTCCTTCACCTATTTTGTGAGGTGTATTTCTAGGTATTTCATTTTCTTTGATGCTACTGAGAAGGTCATGGTGTCCTTGATTTCATTCTCAACTTGGCTGCTATTGGTGTATATAAAGGCTATTGATTTGTGGACATTGATTTTATATCCTGAGACATTATCATATTTTTTGAACACTTCCAGGAGTCTTGAAGTTGAGTTTTTACGGTTCTCTAAGTATGAGATCATTTCATCAGTAAAGAACGAGAGTTTGACCTCCTCTGCACTCATTTGGATGCCCTTTAAAGGACACAATTCCTTTCACAGTAGCTTCAATAATAATGAAGTATCTAGAAATATATGTAACAAAAGAAGTATAGGACATCTATAAGGAAAATTACAAAATCCTAAGAAAAGAAATAGCAGAAGATATTAACAAATGGAAGAACATACCATGCTCATGGCTGGGAAGAGAATCAACATTGTGAAAATGTCTATACCAGCCAAAGCAATCTACAGATTCAACGCCATCTCCATTAAAATGCCATTATCATACTTTTAAGATTTAGAAAAAATAATTTTTTGTTTTGTACAGAACCAGAATAAGCCCCATATAGCCAGGGCAATTCTTAGTAATCAAAACGTAGCCAGAGGTATCACCTGTCAGACTTTGGACTATACTAAAAGGCCACAGTGATCAAAACAGCATGATATGGGCACAAAAGTAGAGACATTAACATTTGGAACTGTCAGAAAACCATGAGAAGAAACTAATATCTTACAGCCACCTGATTTATGATAAACCAAAAAAGGACATACACTGAGGAAAAGAATCCCTATTCAAAAAATGGTATTTGGAGAACTGGATAACCACTTGTAAAAGACTGAAACTGTGTGAAGACCTCTCACAACTTACAAACATTGATGCAAGATGGATAAAAGATATAAATCTAAGGCATGAAACAAAAAAATCCTTGAAGAAAGTGTGGGGAAAACTCTTGAAGATATTGGCTTTGGGAAAGATTTTATGAAGAAAACTTTTGTGGCAATTGCAACAATAAAAATAAGCAAATGGGACTTAATTAAACTGAAAAGCTTCTGTACAGCTAAGGAAACAACAACCAAAGCAACAGACAACATTCAGAATGGGAAAAGCTATTTGTATATTATGAATTATACAAAAACTGGATAACTAGGATCTATAGGTAACGCATTATATGTGTTGTCTATTTGCTTCGGTTGTTGTCTCCTTAACTGTGCAGAAGCTTTTCAGTTTAATTAAGTCTCATTTGACTATTTTTGTTGTTGCCCCAGAAGTTTTCTTCATAACGTCTTCCCCCATGCCGATACCTTCAAGTGTTTTCCCCATACTTTCTTTGAGGATTTTTACCATTTCGTGCTTTAAGTTTAGGTCTTTTATCCATTTGAATCAATTTTTGGGAGTGGAGAACAATGCAGTCCAGTTTCAGTCTTTTACATGCTAACTAGGATCTAGGGAGAACTCAAATTAATCAACATAAAAAGAGCCAACAATCTCTCAAATCACTGGGCAAGAGAGATGAATAGAACCTTCTCTAAAGAAGACAGATGAATGGCTAACAAACATATGTAAAAATGCTCATCATCCCTAATTGTTAGAGAAATGCAAATTAAAGCCCCCCTGAAATGCCATCTGACCCCTGTGAGAATGGCCCACATCACGAAATCTCAAAACTGCAGATGCTGGTGTGGATGGATGTGGAGAGATGGGAACACTTTTACACTGGTGGTGAGATTACAAACTAATCCAACCTTTTGGAAAGAAAGTATGGAGAACCCTCAAAGAACTCAAGCTAGGACCTCCCATTTGTTCCTTCAATCCCATTGCTGGGCATCTACCCAGAAAAAAAAACAATCCTTTTACCACTGGGACACTTGCACTGGACTGTTTACTGCAGCTCAATTTATAATCGCCCAAATCTGGAAACAGCCTAAATGCCTGCCAACCCCGGAATGGATTAATAAACTGTGGTATATGTACACTAGGGAATACTATTCAGCCATTAAAAAAATGGAGACTTTGTATCTTTCATGTTAACCTGGATGGATGTGGAACACATTATTCTTAGTAAAGCTTCTCAAGAATGGAGAAATAAGAATCCTATGTATTTGATTCTGATTTGAGGACAATTAATGTCCTAGTACACTGTGGGAGGTGGGGCGATCTGAGAAAGGGAAGGAGAGGAGGTGGGGTGACAAGGGGTGTAGTACAACTTTGGGGGGCAGGTCACAATTATAACAGTGTACTTATCTAATAAAAGCGATCAATGTAATCTGGTTTTGTGCACTCTCAATGAATCCCCAACCATTAAGAAAAAAAAAAAAAGAATAATTCTTTTGGACTGGAAGTAACTGCATTGTTTGAAAAGAAAAAAACCATAAATAATTGATGGCATACCACTAGCTTACAAAACTAACAAAAGAGAAAAGCATCATTAAAAATAAGCAGAAAACAGAAACTACACACAGAAATAATTACTTAAAATATTCTATTGTCATTATTGAAGGAAAATCTGTATATTCAATAAGAAAAGTACAACAGATAATAGCAGACTAACCTAGTTTATATAAACTACCTTGTTGAGACAGCTTTTAAAAGTTACCTTCAATTCTTTGTGAAATTTTTTCTGGAAAATTATAGTTTTGGAGTAATTTATAAAATATTATGTATCGTAATATGTAATATGTTTATATATCTTATAATATTATAAAATATTATAGGAATTATGGGTATTAGAAATATTTCTTAATAAAAGTGCTGTTGCATAAAGTATCATGCTTTATTTTCTATTTTTTAGTCCACTATATTTCTACTTTCTATTTTATTATGTTAAGTTTTATTATAGTATGAGGAAAGACATTTTTAAAATAATGTGCCAAGTGGAACACCATGATAATTTTCTCTTAATATATTTTTCTCTTTAAAGAACCCAGTTGCTCCTTACAAACTGGCATTCTTCCACACCTCTTACTAGAACATATTTCATTTTTTTCAAAAATATTTGATTATTTGCTAATGTATCCAAGTGCTTAGGCAGAAGTTTCTTAATCATCTTAACTCCATCTGCTCTTGTTCCTGCCATATTTGGCAAGATTTTTTAAGTACTAAGTTTAACTAACCAAAAATCATTAATACTTCACCATACTATTGATATTTGGGTACTCTAGTTTTAAAAGGAAACATGTTATTTCACATATTAAAAAGAAAATATTCGCCTTTTAATAATTTCTTATGACTTTAGAAAAGAATTGCTTGTTCTTAAAAGTACTTCTGATAAGTATTATTTTTTCTCACTTTAGAAATAAAAGCCTTATACATTGTTGGTGTTAACTTAATAAATCAGTCAACTCTTTGGCTACAAGCCAGCAGGGTTCAACTCTTTTTTCCTGCCAAGTCATTAATTCTCTTGCATAACATGTAGGCTTTGTGATATTGAACAACAGGTCTCCATAAAGAAATATATATTCCGTTTCTCCATCATAACTGCAGGTTAGTATCATTAAAGCGGGAAAATAAGCAGCCAGACTCCAGTCTGACACTGGGTCAAGTATTGGAGCATACTTTCTGGAACATTTCCCATCTAAGCAATTTGTCTTTTTCTCACTACAAAGATTTGAAGATCATTATCCAGACTGAAAAATCCACTAGGGAATGGAAAATTTGATCATTCAAAAATAAAAATGAGTATTTTACTTCACCTATAGGGAAAGTAGGCCAGCTTTGGGTTCAAAAGTGAAATAAAAAAGAATGAAACATTTTCTTATTTTCTAGTGTTTTGCTATTGTCTCTTAACTTTACTAAAATGATGGCCACCAAAGTACAGCTTACTGTACTATTCTTTTAAGCAGCTTTGAGAATGCATTGTCCTTATGCGAGGTCCTGGTTTTTAACGAATGCTGTTAGAATATCAGTTGACAAGTATGAAATACTTTATATTTCACTTAAACTTATATTTCTAAACATTTCCCTATTAACATGTTATCTATTAGAATCAAATATATTTGTTTTGATATCATCAGAAAATGTTTGCCCTTAGTCACCATTAGATGTCTGACAAGAATGAGTCTTATGAGAACATTAGTGAAAATAACAGTGGATCACAATAAATAGTAACTAGTGAATCAAACATAAATGAAAACCAAACATTCATTGACTACATAGATATTTTAAATTTCAAAAGTTGTATTAATCAAAACTATAACCTGTGTATTATTTTTAAATATGTAAATTATGTATTTACACATACATTTACAAACTGGATGTTTTCTAATGCGCAAATATTTTAAGTAAAAGAAAACCAAGTGCATTATTCTAGAAATCAATTAATTGAAAATTTTGAATGGTTTCTTTTTAGGGGCTACCTGTTTGATACATAGAAATGAAAATTCAGAATTAGATCCATCCCTTGATACTTAGACTTTGCTGAATAAAAGAATTGCACTATAACAGTTTAATTTGTTGATTTATGAGAACCAGAGTTAACCATACCACAAGGTTAAGGCTGCGTAGTCACTGGTCCAAAACTTCTAATAACAACCCTTACATTCAGGGTTTTTGTAAAACCATACTAAGGTGGTTTGATAATTCACTAGAAAGACTTGAAGAACTAACTGACACATTATAGTCATAGTTAGTTTATTACAAAGAAAAAGATACAAATTAAAACCAAACAAAAGAAGTGCATAGGGTAGTGTCTGTATCCAAACCTGCAGCTCTGATTATTTTCTCCCTATGGAGTCACACACCACAACTTCTCTTAAGTATAACAATCTTTTATCCATCAGGAAAGCAAACCTGAGCTTCTGAGTTCTTATCAAAACATCATTACCAAAGATGATTGACCCATGGACCACTTTACTATACTCTGCCTCTAATCCTCTCCACCCAAGAGGATAGACCTACGTGGAGGCTTCAGAGGCTCACATGAGTTACCTTGTAAACATTAACTGTCAGGTATAAATAATCTCAGGTACCCACCCTGAGTAACAAGAGATACGCCTTTTTCTTGGGAAATTCCAAGGGTTTAGAAGTTGGCCAAGGACAAGGCCAGATTTCTCTTTAGGGAAGGTCAAGATCCTTCCTCCACAAAGGGGCCATGGTTTTATAGTGCTCTTTAGTTACACAACATGCATTCTTAAAACCCATGCTTTAAAAATAAGTTTTTCAGAACTACATACGTTTGTATTTTTTGTATTTTAATAAAAATAAGATCAATTCAATAGTAAAGCTGGCAAAATAAACAATAGACTCATTTAGAAAATATTATAAAGCATGTGTTCATATTTTCATTTATTTCCTAGACTCAAAATTAAGATTTTCGATTCATCTTTAGGTGAGTAATATTTATTCAAGTGACACTGAACCATCACTGCTCTATTTAATGAGAAGAAATGAAAGAAAGATTAGTTTTAAAAATCCATACACTCAAAAATAACAGAGAAGTGCAAAAGAGGATACATAATCTCCCATCAGGAGATTGGTCATCAGGCAATGGACACTGTTGCAAATATGAATTATTCATAAGATCATATTTTAAATATGTATGTTCTAACTTATTTGTATTATTTCAAACAATTAAATATGTTGTGAGTTTCCCCCAAACAGTTCCAATATGTAAAATCAGGTTCAACAAACTTTGTCAACAAGCCTTTTGTCATCAGTTTACTATTTCTTATTTTCAGTATTTTGCACTATATGAATGTCTCTGTCTTCCTTTAGGGAAATTAACTTATTCATTTTGTTATAGATAATAAGCTAATTTTTTTTAATTTATTGGTGACTCATGTGAGTTTTATATTCAGTTTTAAACTGTGAACTCTTTGAAGTCACTGATCATGAATGAGATTAAGATTAGAAATCCTACTCAACCAGATTCAGTGTTTAATAACATGCACTAATCAGAGTATTAACATCTGGAGAAGATTACACGGTGGAAACAGTATTTAAAGATATGTCAAGAATTGGTGCAGGACATCTGGCACCCTAGCCAGCTCAGCGGAGCTGGCGGACCTGCCGCCTCCTCCTTGGCGGTATCGGTGCCACCGCAGCCGCTGAAGAGCCAGCAGGCTGGATGACAGGCAAGGAGGGGGACCTCCAACGCCCACCAGAGTCTCCAATAGCCAAAAAGGCCGGACAACTGCCGAGGAGAGACCTGTGCCTTGGTGTCTCCTTCACTTTACACCTAGGACTAAATGTGGAACCCCCATTTCCTATGCCTAGGTCAATTTCATGTGAATTTCCTAGGCCTCAATTCTATTCATTGATACATTCATTGACCTTGCCCCCTGCGGAAGGGACTGTGTTCATTCCTTTCCTGGCCAAGGAAACCATACACCTATATATACCCCGAGACTAAACTAAAAGCCCAAATGGGGAGACGGGGAAAGACCGGGAGAGAAACGGAGAGAGCTTTTCTCTCCCCACTTGAGTTCTCTCTCTCTCTACCAGGAGCTTTAGTGTTTTCTGTATTCTCTTCTGTAAATAAATTCTGTCTTACCACTGGGGGGGGGGGGGGATAAATAAATATACTGCTGCAATTAAAAAAAAAAAAAGATATGTCACAGAGACCAGTTTTCATGTAATTGCATTGTTTTTCACCCAACTTCCTGTGTCCATGTAATTTGGGGTTTCAGGAATACAGATGATTTAAGTTAATGGAATATTTGTAGGTGTGAAAGATTCATAGAAAGGAAATAAATGTTATTCATTGCATATAGATTAAAATTTAAATTGATATTCCACATTACATGTAGCAAAGTCAAATTTTAAACTATTGTTAATAATATTCTTAATATTGATATTTCTTAAGAATAAGGACGAAATGGAAAATAGGTAATTTGGTATAGATTGCCCCCAAAATAATGATCAATAAAGTAATAATGTTTTGCCACTTTGTAATAAGAAAAATTAAATGATAGAAATTCCATTGTGTGTTTACTATTGCACATTCAAGGAGGTAGATTTTCAAAATTGAATATTTGAGAATTTTTTTTTTGAACTATGTTTATTTAATGATTATGTCCCTTTAGTATGTTTTCTAAAACTAACTTCATGATTTCAGGAATAAGTCAAGATTTTTCTCTTTCTTGATTTTATAGTAAAGTTTCACTATATTCATTTGTGTAAAGTTTTACAATATTCATTTGTGATTACTCTTTTTTAAAAAAATTATGCATATAGAGATCTTTCACATCCTTTGTCAGGCAAACTCCCAAATATTTCATCTTCTTTGGCACTGCTGTAAATGGAATAGAGTCTTTGACTGTTTTTTCAGCTTGGCTATTGTTGGTATATATAAAGGCTATAGATTTATGAGTGTTGATTTTGTAACCTGAGACACTGCTGGATTCCTTGATCACTTCTAAGAGTTTTGTAGTAGAATCCCTGGTATTTTCCAGACATACAATCATATCATCTGCAAAGAGTGAAAGTTTGATCTCTTCTGATCCTATATGAATACCCTTGATCACCTTTTCTTCCCTAATTGCAATGGCTAAAACTTCCATTACGATGTTAAAGAGCAGTGCAGATAATGGGCAACCTTGCCTGGTTCCTGATCTGAGTAGAAATGATTTCAATTTAACTTCATTCAATACAATATTGGCTGTAGGTTTACCGTAGATGGCCTCTATCAGTTTAAGAATGTCCACATCGCAAAATCCCAAAACCAGAGATGCTGGTGCAGATGTGGAGAAAAGGGAGCACTACTATATTGCTGGTGGGAATGAAAACTAATACAGTCCTTTTGGAAAGATATCTGGAGAATACTTAGAAACCTAAAAATAGACCTGCCATTCGATCCTATAATTCCTCTACTAGGTATATATCCAGAAGACCAAAAATCACATTATAACAAAGATATCTGTATTAGAATGTTTATTGCAGCCCAATTCATAAGTGCTAAGGCATGAAAAAGCCCAAGTGCCCATTGACCCATGAATGGATTAATAAATTGTGTTATATGTATACCATGGAATATTATGCAGCCTTAAAGAAAGACGGAGACTTTACCTCTTTCATGCTTACATGGATGGAGCTGGAAAATATTCTTCTTAGCAAAGAACCCCAAGAATGGAAGAAAAATTATCCAATGTACTCAGCCCTACTATGAAGCTAATTTATAGCTTTCATGTGAAAGGTATAACCCAATTACAGCACAACAATTGGGGAAAGGAGCAAGGGAGGGGAGGGAAAAGGGGAGTTTGTGGTGGAGGGAGAGTATTTGGTGGGTCCACACTTACGGTGCATCTCAGAAGGATACAGGTGAAACTTACTAAATACAGAATATAAATGTCTCAACACAAGAAGGAAGAAAATGCCATGAAAGCTATGTCAACCAGTTCAATGAAAATATTTCAAATTGTATATAAAACCAGCACATTGTACCCCATAATTGCATTTATGTACACAATTATGATTTGATATAAATAAATAAATAAATAAATAAATAAATAATGCATAAGCTAAATGAGCCCACGTCCAATGAGTCTGACTTTTTATTTGTATTCGTTCGCCAAGAGGATACTATGATTAAAAGTGCATAAGTTCAAATGGTTGTTTGTAATCCTACAAAAAATTACAGACACTGGCAGCGCCTGTGGCTCAAAGGAGTAGAGCACCAGCCCCATATGCTGGGGGTTGTGGGTTCAAACCTAGCCCTGGCCAAAATCCACAAAAAAAAAAAAAAAATTACAGATACTTTCATTTTTCATGTTGTTAAGTTAGTGTTATATAGAAATAATGAAAAATAATGGCATTTATTTAGAAAGCACAATACTAATTATGCACTATTGTAGAGAAGGAAACAATTTATTTTCTTTTGCTTTTGGGGTTTCTAGTTAAGACACTTTCCTGAAAACACAAGTGTGATTAACAAGGGGAAAACAAGCAGAAGTTTGACACATGCTGTCCCCACCACAAGGGAGATGACTCAAGTCAAAAGTATTTCTCTCTCAAGGTTTAAGGACCTTGTTTAAGTACTGTTTTAACAAAGAGCCATAAATCCTGCATAGGGACAAGACAAATGAGAGAGCAGTTCCAGTCTTTGAAAAGACAAGAAAATGTGAGAAGTTAGTAAAGTCTGTTCCCAGATTCCTTGGGGTGTCTGCCAGTGGCTTCTCCAGGCCTATAAACAAGTACTGTCTCCAGTAAGGAAGGATTTATGCCCTGCCATCAGGCAAACAGAAGCCGAGCAGAGTGTTCCCAGCATTTCCAGTGTCTTTAATTTAACAATCCTCTATATCTGGGGATGAAACTTGTTGATTTTCTTCGTTAGACAAGGTTGGAGAGTACAAACAGCTATGGTGAAGATGTAGGGGGAGTATACAAAAACATCTTGCTTTTGAATAAGTCGAGATAGTAACTCCTAGTTTTGAGCAAATGTGAAAAAAAGGAAAGAAAAAATAAATAAAACAAATATCAGTAAGTATAAATAATGATAGGTTATGGCAATATCAGCCTGTTTCTCCAGACATAGCCATTGTCTTAAGTGTATATGTTGAATCTGTTAGTCATATATGCAAACATTAAGAAAGAATAATAAGGCCAGGTTTGGTGGCTCGCGCCTACAGTCCTAGCCTTCTGGGAGGCTGAGGTAGGTGGATTGCCTGAGCTTAGGAGTTCAAGACCAGCCTGAGCAAGAGTAAGACCCTGTCTCTAAAAATATAGCTGGTCATTGTGGCAGGTCCCTATAGTCCCAGCTACTGTGGGGCAGAGGCAAGAGGATCACTTGAGCCCAAGAATTTGAGGTTGCTATGAGCTATGATGCCAGACACTCAATACCAGGGAGACTGAGTGAGACTGTCTCAAAAAAAAAAAAAAAAAGAAAAGAAAAATAATATTCACAATCATAGCTATTATTAGATACTTTTAGCAATAGAAACAGAAACTGATTGGGGCGGGGAGCCTAGATGTAGGTTTTGTTTGTTTGTTTGTTTATGGTTTAAGGGGTCAGGATAGATAGAGCTCACAAATGGTGCTCATTTTATTGGACACGTAAAGTACAATATGAATAGAAATTTGATTACTCAATTATTGGATCCTTGTTGGTGAAATTTTCTTAAATAATCCATTAAAATTACATTTCCAAGTGGTTCTATGTGGAGTCCTGATTCTGAAGCCTTCATCCTTTCCTTCAGTTTTGGCAGATGGAATATCGTGAGGGATCAATACTGCTGAGACATAACCAATATGTTCCCATGCTGGGTGTGCGTAGTAATTTAAGGCTTATGTCTAATGGCAAATTGAGGCTCTTTGCTCATCTTCTCTGTCTATAGATTGACTAGACCATCATGATAAACACACACATATAAGGTTTTGCAGGCATCTATCCAATACACAAATGATAATGAATTGGCAAATGGTATTTAATTTGAGTTTTTTAATAGATTGTGAATACTATTTATGGGGTACCTAATATTTAAAGAAAATTTAACTTTTATAAATAAATAAGAGGAGAAAATCTAATTTTTATAAATAAATTATAGAAAGAAATACTTTGGCTTGAATAATGATGACAAAAATTAAAACATCTTTTTCAGGGTGATGCCTGTGGCTCAAAGGAGTAGGGTGCCAGCCCCATATACTGGAGGAGGCAGGTTCAAACCTATCCCTGTCCAATAAAAAAACATCTTATTCAGTTTCTTAAGTCATTTAAGTCACTTTAAATCACAGAAACCAATAAAGGAAAATGACATTGAAATCGATCCTGTGTTCTCAGTCATTCAATACACAAATCTTTTCCCTCATTTTCATGTCAGATTGTCAGTCAGCCATGTGTACTGTATTCAGTAGAAAAAAAAAAACAAAACATAACATTCTCTTTCTCAATAACAATGGCTCCACATTTTCTAACTAATGTATTATAAACTCTTTGATTTCAAACTACTTAATATCACAATCACACACCTCACACACAAATCATCTTCTCCAAATTTCTTCCCTTCATAAGAAACTTTGATCTTTACTAATATTTTGTCTTTGCTTACATCTTTTTTGCCAATACAAATTCTACTGACTCATGAATGCCTAGCCCAAATTTGAATCAGAATCTTAAGAGCTAAAAGCAGGATTTTTCTTTCATAAATTTTAATTTTTAAATTTCAAAATAGTAATTGGTGCAAATGTTTTTAATACATGGATACCTTTTTATAATGCTTAAGTTAAGGCTTTTATAATGCCACCACCTGAAAAGCCTCCATTGTACTTATAGATAGGTTTTTACCCCTTACCTCCTCACTTTCCCCCTTCTTGGTTTTCTATGACCTTTACATCTCTTTGTGCCTAGCTGTGCTCATAGCTTAGCTCCCAATTATCAGAGAGGACATTTGGTGCTTGTTTTTCCATTCCTGTTACACTTCACTTAGGATAATGGTCTTCAATTCTATCCAATATGCTGCAAAAGACATTATTTCATTCCTTTACCTGTCTGAGTAGTACTTCATGGTGGATGTATACATATATATCAAATTTCTTTGTCTACTCATGAATTGATAAGGACTTAATTTAATTCCACATATTTGTAATTGTGAATTGTGCTGCAATAAACATTTATGTACAGGTGTCTTTTGATGAAATGGCTTCTTTTCTTTTAGGTGGATACACAGTAGTGGGATAGCCAGATTGAATGGTAAGTCTCCTTTTAGCTCTTTGAGGAATCTCTATATTGTTTTCCACACAGGTGGAACTAATTTATATTCTCACCAACAGTGTATAAGTATTTCATTTTCACCACATGTGCACCAACATCTATTTTTTTCTTTTTGATTTTTTAGTAAGGGCCATTCTGATGTGGGAAAAGTGTATTTCATTGTGGTTTTAATTAGTATTTCCCCCATGAGTTGTGATGTAGAACAGCCTCATAAATTTCTTGGCCATTTCTCTATCTTATTTTGAAAACCTTCATGTCTTTTGCCCTTTTTTGAGTGGAATTGGTTGTTGTTCTTTTTTCCTTACTGATTTTTTTTATGTGCAGATTCTGGGTATTAGCCCTTTCTTGAGTGTACAGTTTGTGAATATTTTCCCCCAGTCTGTAGGTTTTCTACTTATTCCGACGATTATTTCCTTTTCTGCGTAGAAGCTTTTTAAGGACTATAGTATAAGAGTATGTGTGTGTGGATACATTGACACACATATCAATGGCATCTATCATATACTTATCAAATGTAATATAAAACTTTAAAGCTTTTAAAATTTTTTTGCACAATAATAAATGTTAAATAGACTTCTAGTTGATGTAGCTCATTAACCAGGTCATTTTTATTTGTATTTAGTAGTATCAAAAACTAACAGATATATTTGTCACCTGTAGTATTTCCTTGTGCTTCTTTGTGTTCTGTTTTTATTTTTTATTTTAAGGACATTTAACATAAGATTTTTCCCAATAATATTTGAAGTAAACAACACAGTATTGTTAACTATCTGCATTATGTTTTAGTCTAGAGCAAAACTCTAGAACTTATTCACATTTTATAATTTGTATCATTAAATAATTTGAGTTATTTATTATTTTCCAAATTTTTGATTGATATTGTTGTGCCTTGAAAATTTTGTCATAATTTTCCTCTTTGTACAAAAATAATTTCTTTTAATTTCATAGAGAAATAATTTAAACTAAGCTTATTGTACAGTACATTTATAATTGTAATTGCTATCTTGTTGAGTATATTCATGACAGAAGAGAATTTATGTTTTTACTAGATTTTAAAATCTTATGGTTCAATTTTGTAGGTGTAATGACTGGAAGAATTTTCTACAGACCAGCTACTTGTTTTGTATATGTCAAACCTGATTTTTACTTCACTGCCTATAGGGCTCTCCATTTTGCATGCAAGACACAAAATATGATGTATCCTGGTTCTTCAACGTCTGGTTTGTGCCAGGCATTCTAAGTTGGTACATATCTTACTAATTGAAGTGGTTGATGATAAAAGTTCTTCCAGAAAGCTTTTATATATTAGAGCAGCTTCTTTACAAGAAAACAACTGAACCACACAACTATTTCTTTAAAGTCAAACAAAGGTCATTTCCAACTCATCTTCCTTTATACAGATTCCAAAAATGCCCACAGACACTCCAAGGCCACTAATGTGAAGGACAGTAGGATGGAGATGAAGCAGAAGTGGAATAATGCAGTAAATTTAACTGACCAAATTTAAAAATATTAGAAAAATGTGTAGTCCCCTCAGTGTATCACTAGCTCCCTTTCACCACTTCTTCCCAGACCCTGAACAGGTGCATGCAATTTGGTCTTTAAAGTTTAAGGATTATCATATATTTAATGCATTTTATACTGAATGGTAAATTCACTTCAGGGTATGTTTTATCCCCAACTTGAGAAAAAAATTCTTCTTTATTTATTTACATATATGTGTGCATATTCCTAGGACAGGATTTAACCCTTTGTAAAAACGTTTTTGACAGAGACATTTTATAACAGTGTTTCCACTAAATTTAAATTTCTGTCTTTATTGACAATCTGAGCTTTGAGAAAAGGCAGGCAAGCTGTTTTTCTATTACCTTTAAAGGGGATTCCCTTAGTATTGCATTACAATCTGTTTTGTCATTCAAAAAAGACGGGGTGTAAATATCATAGATTCAGTGTGGACTTGGAGCACTCATCAAACCTAGAAAAGGTAAATTTCAGAAATAGACTAGGGAATTGTCCAATCTTGGGCGGAAATTTTGTAAAAAGTTTCACCGATAGCTAAAATTTTATTTGGATCAAGGAAAAAAGTCTTAAAGTTATTTCTCACGTCAATTCTCATAGCACTCCAGATATAGAAAATGCTCGGTAGTGTTTTGATTGTTAATATAAAAAAACTATCATCAAATAAACAATAGCAGTAAATATTCCGAGTGCTGTCACAAGGCAGGAAAGACCTATTCTGCCTTCCAGTTGATTCTGGCTCTTGTCAGTGTTCCCTGGAGTGAGTCAGCATTAAGGCTGATTAAGGCAGTTGTTAAAATTAAACTGCACTTGTCAAAATAAATGAACTAAGTACCAACAAAAGAGCTTGAGACTCTCTCCTCAGTCTTTGTATTTTCTTCCTTTCTTTTAACCCTCAGTATGTATGTTAATAACCAGTAATGAAACTGATAATAACAACTTGAGAATAGATGTTAATAATGAATTACTAAGAAAATACATGTGCTAGTTATTTCCTCTGTTAAAATGAGCAAAAATGTAATGCTTTCCATCAACCAAGAATATTTTTGATATAAATTTTTCTCAGAATAGACAACAAGAATATTTTCTTTTTGGAAGCAAAGTATGGCGTAGTGGAAAAATTTTAGAATTTCAGGGTGGATGAACATTGTCAACTCTGAGATAAACGGTAAATCTTAAGAGACCAAACATAATGTGACTACGGCCACCAGCGTGCTCTCTGTGCTTACCCAGTGATTTAATCTTTCTAGAATTCAATCTCATCACCTAGTACATGTGGGTGCAAACCACCACATAGTATTTAAAGTGGCAAATCCACTACAATATATTTTTTAATAAAATCCATTACTTTTAATTCACCTTCACCATCTGCTTAAAGTCAGTAAACTGCTCCAGAGGAAGACATAGTCGATCTTATTTTATGTTTGGTGTTTTTTCCTTATGTGTGTAACAGAATAACACGCAAAGTTGTGGGCGTCATGTGAGTTATCTTCTCTTTGGATTGGTTAAACAATTTCTCTGAAAACAAAAAGGTAAATCAATAAACGAAACCTTAAGTATCTGAAAAACATGTTGGTTCTTAGAGTTATAATTGTGACTCCATGTCTATTAACTCCGTGGCCAAAGGCATAATGGAAAAGACAGACTTTTTATTTTTTTAAAGTTCATTAAAGTGGGGCAACACCTGAGAGCTCAAAGGAGTAGGACTCCGGTCCCATATACAAGAGGTGGAAGGTTCAAACCTGGCTCTGGCCAAAAAGTGTAAAAAAAAAAAAAAACAACAACAAAACTATAAGTTTATTAAAGCGTTATTTCAAAGATAGTTTAGTTATTTTTCCCTGAGAATTTACATATACTACCTTTGATAAACTGAGGAAGAATCATTCCCGATTGATGGCCTAGTTTTATTTTATTTTCATTGTTGTTGTTGTTGTTCTGACTGGTAACTCAGATGTTTAAAGCATAGAATGAATATCAACACTTTCTCACTGAATATTGCCCGTGCGTATTTTCCCAAAACATTTCTTTCTTTTTTATAAGTAAGAAATTCAATAGCTGAAAGCCAGTAATGTTTTATCACTTCTAAGCCGAATTTTTATTTTTAAAATAATAAACATTTGTTGACATTTATATGTGCTGCTCCCTGTGCATAAGCACTTTAAACAAATCATATCATTTAATCTTTCCCAAAACTCCATTCAACAAATATTCTTTGATTGACTACTGGACAAGGTATTGTCCTAGGCACTAAGGTGTGTCATGATGAATAAATGACCAAACAGAAAAGAATAAATAACTCATGTAGCGTATTTATAACTTGGGAAAGTGATTATTCACATTCTCCAGAGTAAGAAACAACAGATTGACAGGGATTAAATGTTTTCCAGGGAATTAGTGGCGAGACAGTCTGAATCGAGGTCTGCTTAATATTAAAGCCCTTCCCCCTTACTACTTCTCACTTTATAAACCTGGTATACAGTAGGAATTCAGCTAATTTTGATTGCTTTTATTAAGAAAAATTATTTATTTTGTGTTTTTAATTTTTATCTGCAATAATTTATGGGGTACAAATGTAATTTTGTTATGTGGATATATTGCATAGTGTTATACTCGGGCTCTTAATGTATAATGACCAGAATAATGTGCATTCACCCTTTAGATAATTTCTAATCATCCACGCTCTTGCAACTCCCTCAGCCACACTTCCGAGTGTCTATTGTCTGCCATTCTATATTCCATATCCATGAATATATGCACATTATTTAGCTCCAACTTATGAGATTATGTGGTATTTGTTTGTATTTGTGTTGAGTTGTTTCAAATAAGAAAGAAGTACCCTGTTCTATCCAGATTACTGCAAAAGCCATAATTTCTTTCTTTCTTTTTTTTTAGTGGCTGAATAGTGTTCAATAGTGCATTTATGCCATATTTTCTTTATTTATTTTTCTTTCTTTACTATTTTCTTTAGCTGTCTGTTGATGGAGACTTAGGTTGATTCCATATGTTTGCTATTATGAATAGTGCTGTGATAAACATATGAGTACAAGTATATTTACTCATAATTATTTCTTTTACTTTTAGTAGATACCCAATAGTGGGATTGCTACATTAAATGGTCATTCCATTTTTAGTTCTTAGGGAAATCTCCGTACTGTTTTCCATAGAGGTTGTACCTATTTACATACCTTCCAGCAATGTACAAGAGTTCCATTTTCTTTGCATGCTCACTAAAAGTCTATTATTTGCTATCTTTTTAATATTATCCATTCTGACTAGTATAAGATGATATCTCCTACTGGTTTTAATTAGCATTTCTCTAATAATTTGTAATGACGAGTATTTTTTATATGCTTGTTGGCCTTTTGTATGTCGGTCTCAGGAAAATCCTAGAACAATGTAGATAAACTGCCCTCTAAGAGAATAAAGAGAGCAAAAAATGACTCAGGCATGTCCAACTTGCAACTTAAACAAGTTTATTAGGGGTTATTTACACAGGGTATTCACTCCTGCACGGCACAGAACTTCTCTGGAGAATAAAATTCACACTGCCCATTGTGGTATCTTAAATCTTTTTCTTTAGTGAATGACATTAACTCTACCTGAACATCACAGGCTAAACCAGTTTATATGGACATGTTTACTACTATCCCCAGTGTTTTGCAGTTTTTCTTGGTATTTCTTGTGCTTATTTTGAGCCATCGCTTTTCTGTTAATCCTTAGCTGTCAACTTTTCCCAGTAGGGAAACTTTATTTTTCCTCAATGTCTTCTTTTTTAAAATGCCCCCGCATGCCCTTTCCCCTCTTTTTTAAGGAGGATATTTGGTTCACTTATTGAGTTGTTTGAGTTTCTTGCAAATTCTTGATATTAATTGGCTGTCAGACACAAAGTGTACAAATAAGCTCTGCCATTCTGAAGGTTGTCTGTTCTCCTCGTAGATTATTCTTTTTCTTGTGGACATGTTTTTTCAGTTTAACTCCCATTTGTCTGTATTTGTTTTTGTTGCCTGTACTTTTGAGGTCTTAATCATGAATTCTTTGTGTAGACCAATTTCCAGGAGAGTTTATCTTAAAGTTTCTTATGGGGTTTTTATAATTGGGGAGTTTACAATTAATTTTTTAATCTATCTTGAATTTATTTTTGTGTATGGTTAGATATAAGAATCCAGTTTGATTCTTCTGTCCATGGAAAGTCAATTTTCCCAGCACCATTTACTGACTTTTCTTCAGTGTGAACTCTTGTCTACTTTGTCAAAGATCAGTTGGCTGTAAGTATGTGACTTTATCTCTGGGTTCTCTGTTCTGTTCCATTAATCTATGTATCTGTTTTTATACCAATATTAAGTAGATAGTTAGGATCTCTGCCTCTCCTGGGGATGAAGGGTGTCAGACTTGGTGCTTCTCCACCTTGATGCTACACTGGCCAATTGTCCATACCTTGACAGAAGAATGCAGAGGATTCCCTAGCTTCAGGCCAAATAGCACAGGGAAAATAGGATCTGGAAGATGAACTAGAACAATCTTAATCGACATTACAGTTCACCCACAAGTGAGCTTTCAGAGAGGCCCATGAGAGGTCCGAATGCACAGTAAAACTCAGGTTATATAAATCTCAACTGTCTATTTAAGTTGTTCTATGATGATGTCTAAATCACAAGGAGAGTCCAATGCAGACTATAATATAAGACTCCAGATCATAACCAAGGTCTTTGTAAACCTGCTATTTTGCTCTAGCTCTATAAATCTATCATATCCTTACTCAATAAACTTCTTTTTATGCTTGCCTTGCTTTTGAGGGGTCTGGTCATTCTTAGGACAAGAGCACAGCAAGAACTAAGAACAAGACTGTTGAACCCAACACCAGTACTATGCTTTTCTTGTTACTATAGCCTTATAGTATAATATGAAATCAGGTAATGTGATGCTTCCTGCTATGTTCCTTTTGCTTAGAATTGTTTTAGCTATTTTGGCTTTTCTTTTATTATATATGAGTTTTTGGCTATTTTTGTCTAATTCTATGAAAAATGATATTATTTTGAGACAGATTGCATTAAATCTGTGCATTGTTTTGGGCAGCGTGGTTATTTTAATAATAGTAATTCATTCCATTTATAAGTACGGCTATTTTTCCGTTTGTTTGTGGCATTTGCGATTTCTTTTATTGATAGGTGTTTTGTAGTTTTCTTAGTAAAGATCTTTCATTTCCTTGGTTAAATACATTCCTAGATACTTTATGATTTTCTTATAGCATTTGTAAGTGGGATTGCCTTCTCAATTTGGTTCTTTGTTAGATCATTATTGATGAACAAAAATGATTCATTTTTTACTTTGATTTTGTATCCTGAAACTTGCATGAATTTATTAATCAAATCTAAGAGTTGTTTTTGTGTATGTGTGGTGGCATAGGTAGGATTTTCTAAATATAAAATCATAACACCAATGAACAGGAATAATTTGGCTTCCTCTGTTGCAATTTAGATTTTTAGAAATTTTTTTTTTTCTCTTGACTAGATGCCCTGAGACTTTTAGCACCATGTTGTATAGAAGTGGTAAAAGTGATCCTGCATTTCTTCTTCTATTTCTTAGATAGAGTACTTTCAACTTTCCCCACTCAGTATGATGTTGGCTGTGGATTTGTCATATATAGCTTTTATTATTTTAAGATAATCTTCTCCTTTGTCTGGTTTGTTAAAGGTTTCTATCATGATGTTTTGTAAAATTTTGTGAGATTTCTTTGTTTCTTGAGATGATTATAATTTTTGGTCTTAATTCTCTTTATGTGATATATTTATTTATTTTGCATTTGTTGAGCCATCTTTGCATCCTTGGTACTGAAACCCAGTTGATTGGAGTGCATTATCTTTTTGATATGCGATTAGATTCATTTTGATAGTATTTAGAACAAATGAACATGGAAACAACACACAAAAACCTATGGGAAACCGTAAAAGCTGTCCTAAGAGGGAAGTTTATAGCATCAATTGGATACATGAAAAAGCAGAAAGATTGCAAACCAACAACCTAATATAACATCTTTAGGGACTGGAAAAACAACAATAAACAAAACTCAAGTTAGTGAAAGAAAAAGTTCAGAACCAAGGTAAATGGAGATAAAAATCTATACAAAGGATCAACAGAATAAAAAGTTAATTTTTCACAAAGATAAGTGACTTTAATGAACTACTAGCTAGATTAACCAAGAAGAGAGTTGATCTAAATAAATACAATCAAAAGTAAAAACAAGATATATTACAACTCATATCATACAAGTATAATAGATTACCAGAGACTATTACAAACAACTATGTACTCACTGTCTAGAAGACAGAGGAAATGAATAAATTCCTGGAAATACACAACTTCCCAAGATTGAACCAGGAAGAAATCTTGAACAGAATAATGATAAGTAGCAAGATTTAGTAAGTAATAAAACTGTTTCAACAATAACAAAGCCCAGTTAACAGCTACATCACAGCTAAATTCTACAAAACAAACAAAAAAAAGAGTTAATATTAATCCTCCTAAAACTTTTCTGAAAAAACTAATAGGAGGAAAATTCTCTCTAACTTATTCTATGAGGCTAATACCACCTTGATACCACCAAAAGTCAAAGATACGATGTAAAAAGAAAACTACAAGTCAATATCTGTGTTGACCATAGATACAAAAGTCCTCAAAAAAATTGTAGAATAGAAAAATTTTATTTTGATATTATTCAGTAATTTTCATCACCTTCAGTGCAGAAAGTATGTCTCATTAAGTTGGGATCTTCAATATCTGGGGGGAAAATCTGGTATGTAGAAGTTCAATTAATGTTTACTGAATTTTAGTTCTTACCTTTGATGAAACCAAAGCTTAGAGAGGTAAAGTGATTCATGCAAATTGTTCAACTAGATGTCAATAATCATCTTCTATGACCATGCTACATGTTCTCCTTATTTCCCTGATCTGCTTGTAATTTAATTCCTCTGTCATTCTTTGTTTCTTGTGATACTCAGGTCCTCATTCATGTCCCCATGGATTTCTGCTCTTCCATATTCCTGATAGTCAGCTCCCCCATCTGCCTTATTCTTCCTCTAGTTTGTGCTAACTACTACTTGAGCTCATCTTCTACACACCACGGACACTCAAATTTCAGCATTCAGTGCGTCTCCAAAGACTTAACAAAGTAAATCCTGAAATATGCAATATTTTACTTATACATTTCATGTGATATTTATCAATTATTGCCTTTTAGGGAAATAATTTTTTGTTTACATGTGTGTCTGACTCTCTCAGAATATAACTTTTAGAGTTGAATGGTGTCTTATTTTCTCTCTTTGCTTATGCATAGTAAGTACTCAACAAATATTTGCTGAATATTCCATTTTCTTGTTTAAAATGTTTGTGAATCTAAAATAGTTTACTTGAGCCATCTTCTTGGGAAACATTAATTATTTTCTATTTCCTTTTCTTTGTAGACTTGGTTCTTTGAGTCTCTGAAGAGCTCACGACTTTCTATTTTTAAATTCTAACAAAATGATAGCTAAAGTGGCATTTCATATAATCATTCATAAAGTATATTTCTATAATTTAGAATATTCATAGGTCTTTATCAGTTCAAAGTTTTTTTCAATAAATTTTAATTGTGATTTACTACATATTATAAGTGATGTCTATTTCTACATGAAGAAAAAACACTTTTCAGAGAAATAATGTTTTCAAAAGTTATAAACACTTCTGAATAAATTACAAACAAGAAAACAACTGAAATAATAAAGATATTGAAATAAATCTGGTAAAATGAAAAAAATTGCTCCTAACTTAGCTTATTTTAATGTGATTTAGACAGGTACTTAGTGAATAAAGGTTAAAGTTAAATATAAATTAGAGGCTGGACAAAAAAGTTTTTCCTGTCGTCTATTGATGCTAAAGCCCATATTTTAAAATAAAGCGCATATAAAACATATAAACCTTAAAATCTTTAAATTTCTGAACATCTGAGTGCATTATCCTAAACCTCATACAAAAAGAGATTACAAAAATACCCTTGAATCAACATTCTAAAAAATAAATGATCTCATTAAGAATCCAAGGCATCCAAACAAATGTGTAATGTATCTCCCACATTTTTAGTAAGAAAGGTCTTGATAATACATCACCTGGTCATATTCCCTATTCATCCACCTGATTTGACAAGCAGCCACAACCCCTTTCAATCAACCATGAAGAATGCAATTCTTTCAGAAATCATTGTAATTGACCAGTCATCATTCTTACAAGCCAGGACTTATTGTTAAATTATTTTCTTTTACTTTTTTCTCTATTTCATAACAAATTTGGAAGTACATTTGTCATGATCTTGCAATCATCTTACTTATTTTCACTAAGTTTAATTTATTCTTTAAAAGGCATCAGCCTACCTCTTAATGTCTGCATCCTGGTATTCCTCATTAGTTATCTGAGTGAATTTTGTTGAAGTGTCTAGCAACTTTAGAACATAATTTTATCATCTGTTAGTAAAAGAGACATGGATAGGACTATTCCCAGTATCCCTTTCATATCTAGATTTATATGATTTAATTTATTTTTTCAATCATGACCTAGTCTCAAGAGCTACTCAAGAAAAGAAAAAGAAAGGCCAAATGTTTGAAAATTCTATGCTATATTTGTTAACTATTAGGGAAATAAATGTCATATTTTACATTATATTATTATATGGAACCCAAATAATTTGATCCAGCAATATCACTTTTCCAGAAGATGTATTCAGTTAACTCAGTACCCATTCAATTAGTTTCATGGGGTGCTGCTTTAGATTCTATACCATTCCATTCTTGCCAAGTTTTTCAGGTGATGTGTGCATTTTGACACTTCTCCTTAGCCCCTGGATGTTGCACTAAACCTTCCGTATATAATGAGGAAGGAAGGGCAATTGACTTTTATGTATATGTGGCCCACAGTTGATTTAAGCATATGTTTTTTTGCTCTCTAGTCCTAAAATATCTGAAGAAAAGAAGTCTTTATAGCAAACTAAAGTGACCACTGAGGGTTTTTTACTGTCCTTTCTGTGTAACTGGCTAGAAACGGGAAGCCCTGCCCCATTTTCACCAAGAGACTAAAATGGTAAGTGTGATTATTTCAGGAAATCAGGTGGCAGATTGGAGGTTGAACAACTATCCTCAGTGTCTTTCGCCTGTCTACCTGGGTGACTAGAAGTGAAAGCAAGGCAGCCAAATAGGTCAAAGAAGTTAAATTAAGGCTATAAAAAGAGAGTGAGGTTTCCAGGTTTCTAAGTTAATGTTTATTTGAATAAATGTCACACAAAGGTAAACCAAGAAGAGGAAAACAAAATAATCAAATTCACTTGCAGTTGAAATTATTGCTGTCAGTATTGTATGTAGCATGTTATGTTGTGAGCCATAAATAAAGATAATGTATCAGGTATATATAATAATAATAATAATAATGTAACATGTATTACCTGAACCACGTGACAAATGTGTTTGTGAATACCTACACGTTAGTATGAGAGCGTGGCACCTGCTCACATCCACAACCACGGGGCAGGCATGCCCCAATGGAGACTGTGTTTACACAGAAATATAAATTGCATATTATATTATAAATTATAGTATATAATTTAAAACTTAAATTTAATACTTTTGATATGACACTGAACTTATAATACAGATTATTTCATACTTTTCCATTGAAATTATGATGATTAGATGACCTAAATTCTTTTCTATGAGATCAAGAATTTAAAACCAAATATGCTCGAGGATGTAATTATGATAAATATCCTGAACAGAAATCTTATGAAATGAAAACAAGATCCACCTGTTCAGCATATCAGCCTTTTTAGAAATCAAGAGCTAGGGTCAGAAAAGGCTCTAAAGGATAAGACATTTGATCTTTCTGAAGAAAAATGTTATGAATTATCAGGTAGTAAAGCGAGCGACAATCAGTCATAGTATGAGAAAATGTCACGGTTCTTCCATAAAGGTAGAGTTCACAGATAAAATGAAATATTTGTGGATTATTTTTCATATGGCTATGTGGATTTCTTCTCTGACACACCCTTTTATTTATTACTTTGTTCATTTCTTCTATAAAATCCTATAGTGTCTGGAATTCACTTGTCTTTGTTATAGTGATGATGCTAAGTTTGGTAGTTCATGCTGGCTTTGCTGTCTCCTCAAGTGAGCCTATATTGTTTATCATTGTCTTCTTAGGATCTAACACAAGCCCCACCTCATGGAAGTTACTTAACACATTTTTATTCAATTGAATGTGTCACGTAGACAAAGACAAAGTTTTCATATTGTATGAAAAATGTGTTAAGTTACTAAAAGTAACTTAGTGATGAAAGCAGAGTAGTCAAAATCTGAACATTTCTACTATGATACATAACATTTTTATAAGCACAAAACTATCCACTTATGTCCTCATAATAAAAGTGGTTGACATTTGGGTGGCGTTGGTGGCTCAAAGGAGTAAGGCACTGGCCTCATATACCAGCGGTGGTGGGTTCAAACCTGGCCCCAGCCAAAAACTGAAAAAAAAAAAAAAAGTGGTAAAGTGGTTGATGTTCATTTTTAATGTTACTTTATTACCAAATATAACTAAGTTTATAGCTCCATGGATGATTATAATATGAACATTGGTGCATTGAACAAAGTTAAAACTGTTTTGTTTCCTGTAGAACCACCCTACAACCTGAGATAAAAGATAAATCATTTATTAAAATTTAATCAAGAAATATAAAATGAGACTATTAATATTTTCAGCCTTTTTTGAGATTGTCTGCATTACAGAATATTCTGTAATTGTATTATAGATTTTAGAATGTTTCTTGACATCAAGTATATTTAGAATTGCTTCCTCTCTGCTCCCATTGGATCTCACATGTGTCTGAGCTACAGAAATGTCTTCACTGTATTTATCTATTTCTTAGATTTAATTCTTTTTAAATATTCATATTGAGGATACAAATATTTCTTGCCTATGAACAACCAATGTAAATAAACGAATCCTGTGAAAATTCTTCTAGGACATAAGATAAAGTTTTATTAGTAATATTCCATAATTATTGGACCTTCTTGTTATGACTCCTCAAATACTTTATTTCAATGAACTTTTTCTTTTATTCTTCCACATTACCACAATTCTACTTATATTGAGCCATGATTTTCTCAATTATGTGCATTATCGTGAAGATAGGATTATATATGTAGCTATGTTTAAAGACTTCATAACTCATTGGGTCCAAACATGCAAGTTAGACTTTTCTAGTAATTGCAGTTAACTCTACCACATTTTCACTGGAGAGAAGGTTTCCTGAATAACAACTGAGTCTAACTGTATAACTTTTCATTGATTCTTGCTTATTTGTTTATTTTATTTTAAGAATAATCTCATTTCAGCTCCAAAACAAAGCTCAGTCCTATTCATTTTCAAAAATTTTTCTCATGCTTTATCAAAAGCCCACATGATTCCAGACTAGACCTGGGGCTTTAGTGACTGAAGTCCTAGGTGCCCTCACCCCTTTCTACAATCTCCTATACTAGTTCCTCTGGACCTGAGTTAGCCAAAAATTAAAGACTAAAGTATAAGTCATCTCATGAACTGACCTACCGAGGTGAGGTTGCAGTCATTTTTTTGGTAGGCCATTATTCCTATCCTTCATTATGGTCTATGGGTTGAGTGTATGTAGCTGATAGCTTCAATGGGCTTTGGTGAACTGGGACTCCACCCATGAAACTCATCTGGACATCTGTGATTTATAAGGAAACTAAGTTATATCCTTGGAAAATCCTATCTGAAAATCAATGCTATATACACTATATATGCTTATTTTGTTTCAAGCTTTAGTTTTCCCAGATAAAGATAGAGCACTCAACGTCCTGTGCAGCTAACTCGCAGGCAGATGAGTTTCACTGTGAAAAAATAGAACGTGGTCAACCTGTGCTACTGGGAAACAGGTGCCGTAGTTTCTAGCAGTCATCACTGTCATTTTGTGTACTTGACACTTATTTTTCCCATAATAATTTCACAAAGGAAAATCAGAAAATCTCAACTTTCAATCTTGCAGAAATCCCTAAATTTTCTGGTCTCTCTCTTCAAGTTCCTTGAAGGGAATGAAATAGCTTCTCTTTGTGAATATAGAATATACCCAAAAGAGTCTCTTTTGTTGCTAAACACTACAATCTGTGTGGAGATGTAGTGATGGTTTCGCAGATTGGTGCTTTTCAACAAACATTGACTAGCTGCATTGGGCACACACATGCACCCTCACACACACATCCTCAGGCACACACACTGTTTTGGAAAGTCCCAGGTTCCAGATTCTACTATTTCCAGACTCACCCTCTAGGATGTCCATATCATAGGTCCATCAGTTACTGTCAGCTGCTGCAGTCATTCTGGTCCCATGATTGTAAATATTAGAAATTTGATTGACTTAGAAAATTAACTTGTGTAGATACAGATGAAGAACATAACACTTTTTGACATTTAATATTATTTCTCTAACTGAGTCTATGACCCTGACACCCAGTAGGGAACTGCTGCTAACAGTAAAATGATTAGTTCTGAGCTCTCAAAGTAGATTTTAATACATATTTCTCCACAGAAAGATGATGGTTAGATATTATACGTAGATTAAAGAATAAGATGATTAAAATTCAGACACTGGTGGGACAATCTGAGAAACTAACTAAAATTCTATCATCATTTTAATAGGATAATGTGTTCTAAATTATAAGCAAAGACTGAAATGTACTTTCAATTTACAATATTTTTACAAATCGGAGCCCACCCACACTGAACCTAGGCTTTGTGCCTATATGTAGTTGCTGTCAATCTACCTAATGTAATTATTATTTCCATTATTTTTTCTCTATATAAAATAAACTCATTTGGGGGGTATTTTTCTATAAATTTGAACATTGATAATTGAGCCAGAATGACTATGGTCATGATATGGAGGAGTTCCCTTACTCCATACAATTCCCCTGAAATGCCCTGTAGTCCATACCCCCCTTATCCTCTGATCCTCATCTATAGGCAAGTGTTTCCTGTATTGCCTTGTTCAGAATGTCATATAAAAGAAATGCATTATGTAATCCTGCTTTTTTGTGTCTGGGTTCTTTTACTCAGCATCACATATTTGGGATTCATCCCTATTGTTGTATATACCACTAGATTATCCCTGTTTAATGCCAAGTAGTAGTTCATCATATTGACCAGAGGATTTTTGTTTTGTTTTTTGTTTATCTATTCAGCAATGAAGGACACTTAGGTTTACTTCAGTTTGGAGAAATTATGAATAAAGGTGCTAAAAATATAGGTGTTCAATTTATGCCTAAACTTAATGTTTTGTTATTCTTAGATTGATATGCTAGGGCCATTTGGTAAGTATATGTTTAACTTTGTAGGCAAATGCCAAAATGTTTTCCAATGTGACTTTAACATATTGCATTCTCACCAGGCACATATATGAGTTATGGTTGTTCTGATCTTTGCAACAGCTTTATATCATCAATCCTTTTCAATCTGAGCCATTCCATAAGTATATACTGGTATCTCTCTATCTCATCACGTTTTTCATTATCATCTGCCCCATTGAACCCCTAGTATTGAGCATCTTCTTATGGGTTCAGCTGCCATTTGTATATCTTCTTTGGTAAGGTGTCTGTTCAAATATTTGTTTAAAAAATTAGGCTGTTTGTTTCCTTTTTACTGAGTTATGAAAATTACTTACAAATTATAGATACAGACTCTTTGTCATATACATTTGTGTACATATGGATAGATATGAAATATCCAGATACGAAATATCTATCTTGGGATATTAAATATTTTTTCAAATCTGTGGTTTGTCTTTAATTTTTTTAACAATGTTTTTTGCAGAAGTTTTTCATTTTGATAAAGTTTAACTTATTATTTTTGTAAAATATATCAGTCTCTTATGTTTATCTTAAATGCTGGTCTCTCAAAATTTTTAATATTACGGATGTATATTACATGCGATTTGAGCAGAAATTATAAGAGCAAGTCCTATGATGAGCAACGATATTTTTAAAATCAGTTTAAGCCAACAATTGTTGTTATAGTCAAGATGAATTGTCCTCAAGATAGTTGTGGCATTGTAAAATGCTCTTCAAGGTAAGCCATACAACCTCCCCTCTTTCCATTGGAGCTAGTCAAGGGATATACGTAATAAGCCACAGCACTCTTGATTATGCAAAATCTGGTAAACTTTAATATTCTTTAAATCCTTCGCTGGATTTTTCTTTAATTTGTGTCTCAGTTATATCCCTTTAAAATTATTATTATAATGTCTGATTTTTATTCATTAGTTACAGGGAAGATACTACATCTTAGCTGGGTGTTGTGGCAGTCGCCTGTAGTCCCAGGTACTCTGGAGGCTGAGGCAGGAGAATCGCCTAAACCCAGGAGTTGGAGGTTGCTATGAGCTGTGTGATGCCATGGCACTCTACTGAGGGCGACAAACTGAGATTCTGTTTCTAAAAAAAAAGGGAGGTAGAAAATTACATATTATGATTATGTTTTTGGTGAGTTCCATAGCTTCTAATCGTGTTAGTAAAATGAAAACATTTTGAGATACTAGAGGGAATCACGAATCAAAAGGAAAGATGAAAGCGTAACATAATTTCATTGTTGATTATGGGGTTCAAAGTTAAATAAATACATGTACATGAGTAACTTATAGGTGCCTAGATAAAAGATTAAAACATCAAATCAAAGAGGAGCATTTTGTTTTCATCTTCATAAGATTGCACAAGCCACAGAGATAATTTATCCATCATTGTGTATATGGTTGAAACAAAATTTTCTCAAATTTATGTAATAAAGAATCATCAAAAATATTTCATGTGTTCATGATATGCATTTATTTAATTTATTTATTTTATTAATTTATTTTATATGCATTTTATTTTCTCTCGTAGAGAAAAAAAATTCTCTTCTTTTTTCTTCTCGTTTTCAATTAATACTTTATCAATGCTTTGTGAGCAGTTTAAGCTTCTTTTAAAAAAGTATAAAGTTTTACTTTACTTTTTTTTTTCCCCGCAGTTTTTGGCTGGGGCTGAGTTTGAACCTGCCACCTCTGGAATATAGGGCTGGCGCCCTGCTCCTTTGAGCCACAGGCACTGCCCAAGTTTTACTTTTCTGTTGGGCAGCCTGTTCTCACCTTTAAAGAGTAAATTAAATTTAATTCCCTGAGTCCTGAAATTATGATTAAGGACTACTAAACAAATAGCATGCTTAGCAGAATTCAAATGTACCTTATAATTAAAAACTAGTTGGTTAATAATTACTGAGTTTTGACAGTGGGTAGTTCTTTTGGAAGGGTGGGTAGCAATTTTAGAAATCAGAAGCCTGTGGGTGGGGAGGGTTACAGACAAAGGAAATCATATAAATGTTCTCAACTCCCCGTATGGGAGAACATTTTTGTTACAAAAGTTGATGTGTCAGAGATTTGTCATTTGGGTTTATGGGGGAAACAAAAATATTTTTAATTAAAATAAATGAAAGCCAAAAATGTGTATTATGCTCATTGCAGATGGGAAGACCTATGTGTTATCCATTAGGAGGATATTATTATGAAAGGTATTAAAAGCCTGCTACCTACCAAGTATTAAATGAATGTGCTATTGAATCAGCATTTTCAAAGTGAAATTTAACAACAGACTATGCTAACTTAGCACATTATTAATAATTGCTTGGGTATTGCTCAGGAGACACAACAGAGCTTTTCTTTTCTTTTTTTTTTAAGTTTATTCATGTTTTGAGCTTTCTCATACTGGCTGTAATGCATCATGTATATCTTAAGAATATTTGAGGATAATGTCTCATTATGGAATGTTGCCCCTACATTTACATAACAGGAGACTCTAAACATTCATGATATTTATATTTTCACTGGGATAATAGCAAATTACAATTATAACATCTATATGATTTATGCTTCAGAGTAATAATATTACTCCAATCACATTTGAACCAATAAAATGTAGGTTGAATCAAAATGAAGCCACAAAGTATGACACTTTCAATTTCATGTGCTGTTAAGAGCAATATAATGATGCGCCATTTATTTGCTCAACCAGGGACTCTGGAAAGACACAGTAGAAATCAGTAATATGTTTTTCTCTGATGATATCCTATATAATTTTGGAGAGTCCCTAAATCTTCCCATTCCTCACTCTTTCTGGTGTCCATTAAAGACAATGTCAGCAAACAACTCACCAGCCGGTGCCCCCCAAAGGTTCTCACCTGTCTCGTTAGTGACTGTTACTGTCTATCAACAGTGTCAGATGGTGTGAAAGGAGCTAGCGACTGTCCTGGGTGTTATCTTCTGATCGTGATGAAGTTGAATGCACTAAACATATTTTGCTACAGAAATTTGAAGAAATTGTGACACACTTTGCTTTCTCACAGTTGCATAAAATGTACACTGGGGTGTAACAACAATTTTTCCCCCTTTCTGTGGGCATCTCAATTTAAGACTAATTTGTGACTTCAACACATTCACACATAAAAATCTAACTGATAAGCACTGTGATTAAGACCCCTTCTTTTAAAAATATATTTATGTAGAAACTGTGTTAACAGTACACTCATGCCTATGCAATCTTTCCTAAGTGATACAGATGTCCAGAGGCCCTTTATTCCCTTATATAAAAATAAAAAGGCTGGGAGCAGGCAGGAAGGCTCACCACTAACCTCAGTGGGTGCCTAGACATGTGCCACCCTGGAACGTCTGTAGAGTGGATCAGTCTGAGATCACATTACAATAAGAGCTGTTTCCTTCTTTTCCAGGATCATTTACTTGATATTTTAAACATCAAACTTTTAATCCATCTCAAAACACGGCAACCTAATTTTCAAAAATGTAATCTGCAAGGTAACATTCTTTTTAAGAGTTATCAGGCAGACAAGATAAGGATAGCATAACTACAGGAAAACTCCACATTGAAATTGAAAGGACCAATTGTCACCAATGCACTATTCTTGCCTTTTCAGAACACTTAGACTTATTCTTAAATATTTACATGTCACTGGAATTTGTGTAATGGTACAAGGTAAAAAGGCAACCTCAGCCAAGATCTAACCCAGGTTAGATGTAGGCAATCCAAGAGACACATGTGGAAATAAATGTCTGGGAAGCGCAATATTATGTAAAGGAAAACACAGCTGGTAAATATTGAAGGAATAATTTTCAAGAGGTTATAACAATAAAAACATTTAATATGTGTGATGTAAGAAACACATCACAATACAAATGCATTTTCTCAGAATTTTATCTGAGAAAAATATCACTTAGTTATCATTAAGTGCTTGACACTGTGTGATTTCATATGAAACGACCTAGAACTAATAGCTGAAATATTCACATAAAAAATATTGGGTTAAAAATCATAGAAGAAATACATTCCACATGACTTTGGAAAAATTGATCCTAAGTTCAGCTTTTGCTGTCAGAGTTTATGTGTAATGAATTTATTTGAAACAATTCTACTTCTGTAATAAAAGAGAAGACTATCTCCAAAGAAAACATACATAAATTATAACTAACTAATCATTTATTATTTAAAATTTTCTTACACTCTTAAATTCTAAGATTTTACACCTTATTTTAATCACATAATTACAAGAAATACTTGTTTTAGCACCATAGTTTAATCATTTGAAACTTAATATATATTTGTAGTTACTGAAAGTATGTTTGTTGATTGGCTACCCATCCCAGATTTGGCAACTTATGAGCTGTTAAAAGAGTTAATGGCACCACATAAATGTCAGTAATTTATCAGACCTTTATTTCCCTATGTTTAGAAAGATATTCTCGATGAAGGAAGCAATGCATTGATGGCATGCTAGTTTGAACTTCTCTCTGTGTAAGTTCTGCACTTTGAGTAGAACTGTGTGTGATCCTTTCCTTTTTTTCCTCCCACTCTACTTACTTCAGTAATGGTGTACTTCCCTTTGACAACTTGCAAGGAAGCTTACTTCTACATAGACTTCATTTCTTATTCTTTCTAGTAGATTTTTCCTTTTCAATATGCTTTGATATATAGTCTATAGAGTAAAGTTTAGAATTCAAAAGCCCCAATTCTACTTAGGGGCTCTTAGCTCCTTTTCATGTGGTATGATAATGAGACTTTGATTTTATTCAGTTTGCTGTTCATAGTAGCTTAGCCACTATATTTCTCATAATTTATTTTTGAAATGTACCATTAATAGAAAGAAGCACTGCTGTAGTACCCTAAAATGATCTTGAAAGCTTAAAATAATTTGTCTGTAGTTAAATAAAAATAAGAGACATGTGGGATAAATGAGCCTTCAATATATTTTCATGCATATAAAAGCACAGGAGCATCTCTTGGATCAGGATTCTGCCAAATCCAAGCACATTAAGGAATATTTGATTTGTAGCATGTTTCTGGATTTATATGATTATTTATTCTTGCTTTAGAAAAGAGAACAGCAGATGTGAACAACCCTGATCAGTAGAATTACTGTAGACAGTGAGCCTAAAGAACTTAAAAACAAAACAGAAATGCTAAGTAATATATACAGCAATCTTTCTCTCTATACATATCATATGTATATAAATGCACACATGTATTGTACATATGTACAAGATAATGCATTTATACATTGATTTTTTGCATTCCATTTTATGTTAAGTAAATATAATGCATTCCTTGAATTATGTTCCTATATGAAAGTATCCTTTCAAAAGATCTATCTTACACTAGAGAATATTTTTTCCTACCGGATTCTTTTTTTTTTATTTTCAAGCAAGTTTCAGAATTAGGAGAAAAGGTAAATAAATCAGCCTACCGCATCTTTATATGAGAAGTTTGGGTTACATAGCTTTCATTTTCATGAAGATAGGACAGGAAAATAAACCATCTGTAATTAATACTTATATTCAATACTGCGAGTTATTATTAAAGAACATGAATCCCACAATAAGAAAGTTTGACCGTTTTGTCCCTATTCAATGAACACCCACACACAGGCACACGGGCACACACACACTCTCCCACCACTAATTATTTCCTATTGTTGAGATAATTTCTTCCTGTCTAAATAGAAGCTGCTGACCCAGTGAAAACTTGTACTCATATTCCCATTTACCTACATATACCCTCATCAGAGAACAGCAGGCGCTAGTATTTAATATGGATTTTAAGAAAATAGAGACTAAGAATTCCAAAATGACAATAAACCATTTAATTTTAGTTAATTTTATGACATATCTTGTTTAAGCATTTGTAGCTGCAATAAAACATATGTTAACTCCCTAATAAAACCTGAGCGATGCTGTATCTGTCACCTCTTTCTGCATTGGGAAGTAGTACACAACTTATTACCTCAAGAACAGTTGTTCCCGTCTCCTGTGCAGATCCATATCATTCTCAAATTTGCATTCTGATAGAGAAGCAACAAATGTTACTTAAATCCCATGAAGTGTGTTAATTATACCAAGCTCCATGAAATGATGGGCGAGAGAGCCAAAAGGAATTCCACAGCCGCATCTTGGGTCTCTTGAGCATACCTTGTCAGATTAATGTCTTTGTCACTTATATGATAACCTTAAAATTGCTTTTGTCCCCTAAGTGGTATTCCCTGAACCTCAGTGCTAAGGAAAAAAATCTCACACAAAACTAAATAGCAGAGGCGCTTTGGTGTTATTTGTATAAATAATGGTGACATCGTTAGAGAAACGAGTTGAAATTCAATTTCAAAACTGGATTGAATGTCTTGCCATTTTGACTTAATTACAAATATTTTCTCTCCATTTCTTTGCATAGAGTCTGTGGGATAGAATATGGAATAGAAAACACTCTCACGTTCTTGCCCTGTGGTTATACAGGGAGGAGACTCCCTGGATTATCACCTTGCGTAGAACTGTCTTTGGGCTCTTTTGGAAGCATTAGGATGGTCACGTCATACACCCACAGCATTCCAGTGCAGAGGCATTCCTCATAAAATTTCTAGATTATATGTACCTCAAAAACCATAACTAAATACAGGTAGGGATCATTTAATTTACTCTTCCTCTGAATTCCAGAAGAAAAAGAAAAGACGTGGAAAAATATACCTATAAAACTGAAATGTTTAAGCTGTATCACTTCCTCTTTTCTTTCTTTTTAAGTCTTATTAGACCCTGTGTGGCAGTAGAAGATACGCGTCTGGGCTCAGTTTCCAGAATCAGACAGCTTGCTTGGGTTGTAATCCCTACTCTGTCACTTGCTGGTCATGAGAACCTGGACAAATTCCTTAAAATTTCTGTGTCTCAGTCTCCTCAATTGTAATGAGGATGATAATAATAGTTACTCCACATGGTTGCCGTGATGATGATAAGTATTAATATATGTTATGTGCTTAGACAGGATTTGGCACACAGCAACTGCTGTTGAAATATTATCAATTACTATTACAAGAATATTGAGGAAGGAATGGAAACGTTCCCATTTATTATGTAGCCCAAATGTTCCCATGGATTAGGTACACAGTTAAATATCTGAGAGGCTGTCGGGGAAGAAACTCAAAAGAGAATTCCTTACAGAGGAAGGCATTCATATGCAAAATATTGAATTTCAGGCCCCCAATAGAAGCTATTCTCCATCTTCAAAGAGCCGCAACCCTTAGAAAGTCACCCTGTAACTGGGAAAACCTCAACCCATTGGAAATCTATATCACATGTCAGACCCATCCAAGAGACAAATCTAATCCTTCAGGCTGAAAAATAGCTTGCAGGCGCCTGCTATCCTTAGTTTACTAATATTTGGAAGAATGGTTTAGTTTGGCAATCAATGCCCTTGAGCCACCCAAGACCTTGACATTATCGTTTTTCTTTGAAGCTATAAAGAGGATTACTGCAAAGCACGTCGTCTGTAATTTTATACAACAACTTGCAGTTTGACTTGTCACTGAGTTTATCGTGACACACTGAGTTTATTGTCACACCATCTCTGTTTTCAAAGGATGCTTGTTGAAACTAATCGCTTATAGTCAATTTAAAAAGAAATCTCAATTTTTATATATTCTTTCTAAACAAGATCTCACTTATGATAAAGAATTTATGAACTTTACAATAAAAAATGTCATAGTAAAATGTATACGCTGCACTGCTTAGTACTTTATTACTTACCAAGGGCTTTAACTTACATCATTTCACCTGATTTTAAAAGGAAGCCTGTAAGTGCAGTGATTTTCATCCCTGTTTAATGGATGTGGATGTGAATCTTGCAATCTTACAAAGACCCCTAACTTGTTAAATTCATTCAACCAGTGTGTGGGAGAACAAGGCCTTAAGCTTGTCACCAAATTCAGTATTAACTAGATGAGATATATAAAAGAGGGTGCTTAAGATACACTTAGATAGCTGTTCTCAAGAACCTAGTTCAGGGCCAGGCAAGGTGCCTCATGCCTATAATCCCAGCACTCTGGGAGGCTAAGGCTGGTGAATCCCCTGAGCTCAGGAGTTGGAGACCAGCCTGAGTCAGAGCGAGACCTAGTCTCTAAAAATAGCCAGGCATTGTGGCAGACGCATATAGTCCCAGCTACTCTGGAGGCTGAGGCAAGAGGATCATTTAAGTCCAAGAGTTTGAAGTTAGGCAAGAGGATCATTTAAGTCCAAGAGTTTGAAGTTGCTGTAAGCTATGACAACACCGCACTCTACAGGGAGTGACAAAGTAAGACCCTGTCTCAAAAAAAAAGGAAAGAAAGAAAAAGAAGCCTAGTTCATCTTATATATCACAAATGCTAGAGTTAAGTTACTACTTTAATTATGAGACTGGATTTATATGATGTTTATCATTTTAAAGGTTTTTTAATCTCAATATTATAATAA
>CAUYRH010108673.1:0-11163 GCA_963574655.1 Perodicticus potto
CAGAGTCTCACTTTACTACCCTCGGTAGAGTGCTATGGCATGACAGCTCACAGCAACCTCCAACTCCTGGGCTTAGGCGATTCTCTTGCCTCAGCCTCCCGAGTAGCTGGGACTACAGGCACCCGCCACAACGCCCGGCTATTTTATGTTGCAGTTTGGCTGGGGCTGGATTCGAACCCGTCACCCTCAGTATATGGGGCTGGCACCCTACCCACTGAGCCACAGGCGCCGCCCTCTCCATTACTTCTTTCTTCACTTGATCAGCCACTCATCTGCCCACTCACTCATTCATTCATTAAAACACTCTCCCGGCATCCTCAGAGTAATGCTATTGCTAGTCCCTGGAGCCATCCATAACAAGCCAGTTGAGAGGTAGACCAGAAATCAGCCTCTGTGCTCACCTGCCCACTTGCCTTAAGTGAGGAGTATATAAGGGCTTCCCATGAAAAACCGCCTGCAGGGAAGCTGGGTTCCAGAGTCTGCTCTGGGCCCAGTTGCTTCATGCAGGCCTAGAACCCTGCTTAGGCTCATCCCTATCACCACCATCCTTGCTTCGTGAGGGGCCAGACATCTCTCAGTATCTGAGTCCTGCTGCCACAAGACCCCAAAACACAACCATTTGCTTTTCTCTGTGCTTGTACACTGATCAGCAGGGACGTTCCTGCATGGCCTCCACTTGTGTTATAACAAATTAATTTATAACATAGACCACCTCAGTGGTGGCAATACCATTCCCCTCTTCCTTTTCTTTTTTTGGGGGGGGATAGAGTCTCACTTTGTCACCCCTGGCAGAGTGCCATGGCATCATAACTCCCAACAACCTCAGGCTCTTGGGTTCAAGTGATTCTCTTGCCTCAGCAGACTATAGGCACCCACTACAATGCCAAGCTAG
The DNA here is from genome assembly GCA_963574655.1 of Perodicticus potto. Taxonomy (NCBI): domain Eukaryota; kingdom Metazoa; phylum Chordata; class Mammalia; order Primates; family Lorisidae; genus Perodicticus; species Perodicticus potto. The sequence continues at coordinate 893 of CAUYRH010108673.1, forward strand.
TTTTAGAGATGGGGGTCTCGTTCTAGCTCAGGCTGTCTCCAGCTCAGGCAATCCGCCCACCTCAGCCTCCCAGAGTGCTGCGATTACAGGCATGAGCCACTGCGCCCAGCCCATTCCCCTCTTCTTCTTCTTCTTCTTTTTTTTTTTTTTGCCAGGGCTGGGTTTGAACCTGCTACCTCTGGCATATGGGTCTGGAGCCTTACTCCTTCGAGCCATGGGCACAGCCCCAACTCCCCTCTTCTTGAACACAAATTACAACACTGTCGTGGACATCTTAACTTGCTTCTTCTTTTTTTTTTTTTTTTTTTTTTTTTGCATTTGAATGTTTGCCACAGAAAAATTCTTAGGAGGGCAGTGCCCGTGGCTCAGTGAGTAGGGCGCCGGCCCCATATACCGAGGGTGGCGGTTTGAACCTGGCCCTGGCCCAACTGCAATGAAAAACAGCTGGGCGTTGTGGAAGGTGCCTGTAGTCCCAGCTACTCGGGAGGCTGAGGCAAGAGAATTGCCTAAGCCCAAGAGCTGGAAGTTGCTGTGAGCTGTGATGCCACAGCACTTTACCAAGGGCGATAAAGTGAGACTCTGTCTCTACAAAAAAAAAAGAAAGAAAGATATAAAGAAAAATTCTAGGAGAAGCTAGGCACCACAGCTTATGCCTGTAATCCTAGCACTTATGGAGGCTGAGGCAGGTGAACCTCTTGAGCTCAGGCGTTCAAGACCAGCTTGAACAAGAGTTAGATTCTGTCTTTACTAAAAATGGAAAAACTAGTCACGTGTGGTGGTGGGCACTTGTAGTCCCAGCTACTTGGGAGGCTGAGGCAAGAGGATTGTTCAAACCCAAGAATTTGAGGTTGCTGTGAGCTATGACACCACAGGATTCTAACCAGTGCAACAGAGTGAGACTCTGTCTTAAAAAACAAAAAAGAAAAAGAAAAATTCTTAGGAGACAGGATCCTGGATCAAAGCATATAAACATTACCAAAGTAACAACTCTTATATATTCAGCACCTACTACATGCCAGGCTGGAATCAATTTCCTGAGGGTTGGGGTGGAGAGTAACACACGTGGATTTTGGGCAGAGGTGTGACAGGATCCACTGAGGCAGAAGCTTCTGGCTGATGAATGGGGAACAGATGAAGAGGGGACAGAATGGAGGGACAGGGCATGACTCACTTCTATTCCCCCTGAAGTGAGTGGGCAGAGTGAGTATGTGGTAAACATGCGCTCACTGTGGAAACTAACAAGATGAGCAAATGACGTGTGTGTCCAAGAATGAACACATACTTAATGAGCAGATAAGGAGGTAACCAAGCTGACATAGCAGCTTGGTGTGTGAGGGGAGTGTGGCTGGGAAAAGCGAGTTGGAAGCTCATGAGGGAGGTCCAAGACCTGAGTTCTCTATATTTCCCCAATGTCATGGGCTGAATCATGTCCCCCTGAAATTCATTTGTTGAAGCCCTAACCCTCAGTACTTCAGTACATGACAGTATTTAGAGATAGGGCCTTCAAAGAGGAGACAGAGTTAAAATGAAGCTGTTAGGGTAGGCCCTCATCCAGTCTTACTGGTATCCTTATAAAAAGAAATTGAACACACAAAGAGACACCAGGATTCACACTCACAGAGGACAAGCCATGTGAAGACACAATGAAAAGGCCACTATTTGCAAGCCAAAGAGGGGGCTTTAGAAGAAACCAAACCTGCTGACGCCATGATCTTGAACTTCTAGTCTCCAAAATTGTCAGAAAATAAATTTCTGGTGGTACTTTTTTATGGCCACCCTCACAAATTAATACATCCAACAAGTGGCTACCGCTTTATTTCTTCGTGAAGGTTGGTTAATGAAAGTCAGGTAGAGGCTCAGCGCCTGTGGCTCAACGGGCTAAGGCGCCAGCCACGTACACCTGAGCTGGCGGGTTCGAATTCAGCCTGGGCCCGCCAAGCAACAATGACGGCTGCAACCAAAAAATGGCCGGGTGTTGTGGCGGGCGCCTGTGGTCCCAGCTACTTGGGAGGTGGAGGCAGGAGACTCACTTGAGCCCAAGAATTGCAGGTTGCTGTGAGCTGTGATGCCACAGCACTCTATTCAGGGTGACAGCTTGAGGCTCTGTCTCAAAAAAAAAAAAAAGAAAGTCAGGTAGATGTTCACAACAAGGCCACTCGGGGCGTAAGAATGCATGTTCAATAGAGTTGCCGGTCAGGAGAAAGTGTTCTTTGGTTTCACACATGAAGGGATCCATGAAGGTTTGGAGAAGTGTGTTTTTTTTGTTTTTTTTTTGTTTTGAGACAGAGCCTCAAGCTGTCACCCTGGATAGAGTGCTGTGGCATCACAGCTCACAGCAACCTCCAATTCCTGGGCTCAAGCGATTCTCTTGCTTCTGCCTCCCAAATAGCTGGAACTATAGGCGCCCGCCACAACGCCCGGCTATTTTTTGGTTGCAGCCGTCACTGTTGTTTGGCAGGCGAGGGCTGGATTCAAACCCTCCAGCTCAGGTATACTTGGCTGGCACCTTAGCCCGTTGAGCCACAGGCGAGGAGCCAGGAGAAGTTTTTGTTTGTTTGTTTTTTGAGACAGAGCCTCAAGATGTCGCCCTGGGTAGAATGCTGTGGCATCGCCTCTCATAGCAACCTCCAACTCCTGGGCTTAAGTGATTCTCTTGCCTCAGCTTCCCAAGTAGCTGGAACTACAGGCGCCCGCCACAATGCCTGGCTATTTTTTGGTTGTAGTGGTCTTTGTTGTTTGGCGGGCCCAGGCTGGATTTGAACCCGCCAGCTCTGGTGTATGTGGCTGGCGCCTTAGCTGCTTAAGCTACAGGCGCCGAGCTGGAGAACTGTTCTTGAGAAAACTAGGGGACTTTACCATGATCAGCACTGCCATTGAAATGTAGCAGTACCTCCCTACTTGGAGTCTGGCCAAAGGAAAGCCCCTGCCCCAGAAGGCTCTGGAGCTCCTTCTTCTTTAGTCTGTGAACTGGGCCAAAATGGGACATCCACCTCTCTGATTCTCAGATTGCATGCCAGCAACCCCAGGCTGCTGCACCTGTGTCCAGCATTCTAGGCAGCAACTCCCTGCCTATGTCCAGAGTTCCCACAACCTCTGTTCTTACCTGCACTAAACCTAAGTGGCAAAGGTGAGCAGGTTAGAGAACTCCTGGGTCTTAATAAGCAGAAAGAACAATTTCTAGGTTGAGAATCATTTCTGGGTAGTTCATATGATTCTGACTATGAAAATAATCTTTGTAGAACTTTAGCTCAGCCATTAAACACCTTCAGGGAGCAAGGTTGCTCCCTCCTATGGAGCTGGGTCGGGGAACAGCACTGGGGACATCCCGAGTACCCTTCCCACCGCTCACCCAACAGTGCCATGCCTCTTCTCTGGGGCATTTCTGGGGACTCAGAATACACTTCCCCTGAAATCCTCTTATGCTCAGGGGTCCTCTCACTGCCTAGAATGGAACAAGTTCCTCCTACTTTGTGTGGGTTTCCTGCAAGTGTGCGGGCTAATGTCCTGTTTCACAATATTGAGGGTTAGGCATCACAGTAGGGTGCTGTGATAGCCCCAGAAATAAAAGATTACACTCAGAAGTGAGACATGGCAGGCAGAGGGAGGGTAGGAGTCAGAGTGAGTCCAGACGAGAAAGACTATCTCTGGGCCTCAGCCCCTTACAGTCTGGGCAAAGGGTATTCTGTCCACCAGCTGGAGCTGAGCCTTGCTCCACTCACCCTTGCTTGACTCCAACCTATGTTTTCTTTAGCAACAAGCAATCCCACAAAGTCTAAGTGACCCCAGAATCTGGAGCTTCAGGTCACCATGTCCTCTGTCTAGCCTCAAAGTCTAGAAGCCTTGGCATGGTGCTGGTCATGTAGCATGTACTCAGAAAATGACTCTTAAAGGAATGGAAGAATGGTAAGAGTTGGCATTCATGCAACAAATATGACTCTACCTACCTTGGAGTTCTCGATCACAGTGGGAAAGTGAGGGTTTTTCACAGAAACAACCAATACGGGGAATACATACATACATAAACACACACATAAACACACACACACTCTCTCTCTCTCTTTCTCTACTATTGAAAGAGAGAGGAATTTATTATAAGGTATTGGCTTATGCAATTATGGCAGCTAAGAAGGCCCACAGTCTGCTATTTGCAAGCTGGAGAGCCAGGAAGGTTGGTGGTGTCATTTGAAGTCCTTAGAGAACAAGAATTGATGGTTTCAATCCCAACCAGTCTGAAGGCCAGAGAACTAGGAGCACTGAGGGCAGAAAAGGCCAATGTCTCTGCTCAGGTAGTCAAGCAGAGAACCCACATATCCACTTGTCTTTTGTTTTATTCAGGCCCCTGACAGATTGGATAGTGCCCACCCACACTGAGGAAGGCATCTGGTTGACTTAGTCATCAATTCCAGTGCTAGTCTCTTCCCTCACAGACACATCCAGAAAAAAAATTTAACCAGTTATCTGGGTATTCTGTGGCAAATTAACTATTGCTGGCTCAGCACCTGTAGCATAACGGTTATGGTGTCGGCCACATACACCAAGGCTGGCGGGTTTAAACACGGCTCGGGCCACACAAAAAACAATGACAACTGCAAAAACAACAACAACAACAACAACAACAAATAGCCAGGGGTTGTCGTGGGGGGCCTCTAGTCCCAGCTACTTGGGAGGCTGAGGCAAGAGAATTGCTTAAGCCCAAGAGTTTGAGGTTGCTGTGAGCTGTGACGCTGTGGTACTCTACCGAGGGCGACATAGTGAGACTCTGTCTCAAAAAATAAAAATAGGGGCAGTGCCTGTGGCTCAAAGGAGTAGGACACCGACCCCATATACCGGAGGTGGTGGGTTCAAACCCAGCCCCAGCCAAAAACTGCAAAAAAAAAAAAAAAAAAAAATATATATATATATAAACAAAAATAAATAAATTAACCATCTCAGACCCTCTTCAGCTAAGAGCTCAAGACCCCAGCCCAATGGCTCGGCGCCTGTGGCTCAACGGGCTAAGGCGCCAGCCACGTACACCTGAGCTAGCGGGTTCGAATCCAGCCCGAACCCGCCAAACAACAATGACGGCTGCAACCAAAAAATGGCCGGGCGTTGTGGTGGGCACCGGTAGTCCCAGCTACTTGGGAGGTGGAGGCAGGAGACTCGCTTGAGCCCAGGAATTGGAGGTTGCTGTGAGCTGTGATGCCACGGCACTCTCTACAGGGTGACAGCTTGAGGCTCTGTCTCAAAAAAAAAAAAAAAAAAAGAGACTCCAGCCCAAGACAATCCCTACCCATCCTGCTCCCCTCCCTCAGTAACTAAGGGAACCACCATGACTCTCTGGGCAACCTCTGTGTCTTGATCCACAGGAAACCCACAGCTGTGCGGCCTGGAACAGGGGCAGTGAGCTGGGTGGGGATCTGGGGTTTGGAATCAAGCTGGATTGGGAAAGCCATGCATGTTCTTCTGTCCTTGGAGGTAATTACACTGCAGGAGGAAAATAAGTGAAGGGGGCAGGGTTCAAGTGCTCTCTCTGTCCTCACGTGGTCTCTGGTAGAGCATTTACCTGTTTCCCTTTCTCCTCCCTGGAGTCAGAGTTCCTGTGTTCAGGGCCTCCCCATCCTCTGTCTCACCAAGCAGGCTGGCTCTGCATCCTCCACCCAGAACATGCCATACATATCTTTTTTTTCTTTTTTTAAGAGATGAAAAAAAAAACACCAAGAACTGGCTCAGGGCACAGCACAGCATGTGTTAAACAGCATAACTAGGCAGCAGCAAAGGACTTACACTTCCCCTTGCCTGGCACTCCCCAACTTCTACTCAAGTTTTGTGACTGAGTAAATGTCTCCTCCTCCAAGAAGCCTTCCTAGTCAACTCCCTACACCCACTTCACCTGGGGTAAGTACTCAACAAGGTCCCACCTGCCCTCAGGCATTCTTCTATCAAAGTTCTTATCCCACTACTTTTTTTTTTTTTTTGAAACTGAGTCTCACTTTGTTGCCCTCTGTAGAGTGCAATGGCATCATAGCTCACAGCAACCTCAGACTTTCAGGCTCAAGTGATTCTCTTGTGATTCAGCCTCCCCAGTAGCTGGGACTACTACAGGCACCTGCCACAATGCCCGGCTATTTTTGGTTGCAGCTGTCATTGTTGTTTAGCAGGCCTTGGCCCGGGCTCAAACTCGCCAGCCTCAGTGTATGTGGCCCGTGCTCTACTCACTGAGCTACAGGTGCCGAGCCTTTTTTTTTTTTGAGACACAGTCTCACTCTGTCACCCTGGATAGAGTGTTATGGCATCATAGCTCACAGTAATCTCAAACCCTTGGGTTCAAGTGATCCTCTTGCCTCAACCTCCCCAGTAATTGGGACTACAGGCACCCCGTTACATGCCCAGCTAGTTTTTCTATTTTTTCCTATATATTTTTTTTTTTTTGAGACATAGTCTCAAGCTGTCACCCTGGGTAGAATGCCATGGCGTCACAGCTCACAGCAACCTCAAACTCTTGGGCTTAAGCAATTCTCTTGACTCAGCCTCCCAAACAGCTGGGACTACAGGTGCCTGCCACAACACCTGGCTATTTTTGTTGTTGCAGTTGACGTTGTTTTTAGCTGGCCCGGCCACATTCGAACCCATCTGCCTTGGTATATGTTGTCAGCGCCCTACCCACTGAGCTATAGGCATCCCCCTTTATATATTTTTTTAAATCTTTTTTTTTTTATTGTTGGGGATTCATTGAGGGTACAAGAACCAGGTTACACGTATTGCATTTGTTAGGTAAAGTCCCTCTTATACTTGTGTCTTGCCCCCAAAAGGTATGTCTCACGGAGACCCCTACTCTCCTCTTCCTTCTCCCACCCCCCTCCCACCTTCCCTTTCTGTGCTATTTCCTTTTCCCCACCTCCTCCCTCATTTTCTGTCTCTCTGCTTTCCTCTTCCCCCTCCCCTTACTATGTACTAGGTCATTGTCCTCTCATCAAAATTAAGTACAGGGGATTCATGCTTCTCCATTCTTGTGATGCTTTACTAAGAATAATGTGTTCCACTTCCATCCAGGTTAATACAAAGGATGTAAAGTCTCTATCTTTTTTTTTTTTTTTTTGAGACAGAGCCTCAAGCTGTCACCCTAAATGGAGTGCCGTGGCGTCTCAGCTCACAGCAACCCCCAATTCCTGGGATCCAGCGAGTCTCCTGCCTCTGCCTCCCAAGTAGCTGGGACTACAGGCGCCCGCCAGAACGCCTGGCCATTTTTTGGTTGCAGCCGTCATTGTTGTTTGGCGGGCCCTGGGGCTGGATTCGAACCCACCAGCTCAGGTGTACGTGGCTGGCGCCTTAGCCTGTTGAGCCACAGGCGCCGAGCCTAAAGTCTCCATCTTTTTATTTTTATTTTTATTTGTTTACTTATTTATTTATTGAGACAGAGCCTCAAGCTGTCACCCTGGATAGAGTGCTGTGGCATCACAGCTCACAGAAACCTCCAACTCCTGGGCTCAAGCGAGTCTCCTGCCTCTGCCTCCCAAGTAGCTGGGACTACAGGCGCCCGCCAGAACACCCGGCCATTTTTTGGTTGCAGCCGTCATTGTTGTTTGGCGGGCCCGGGCTGGATTCGAACCCACCAACTCAGGTGTACGTGGCTGGTGCCTTAGCCCATTGAGCCACAGGCACTGAGCCAAGTCTCCATCTTTTTAAATGGTTGAATAGTATTCCATTAGTATTCCAATAGTATTCCATAATATTCCAATAGTATTCCATAGTATTCCAAGTCTGGGCTATGACCAAGACACCAAAATAGCCAACACCACTCTCAGGAAAGGGGGCTGGTCCTTTGCTGGTTGACCTAAGGGTCCAGTTCAGGGACTACCTCTTCAGAGAGGCTCTCCTATTCCCCTGCTCCCTCCTCCCTGGGCAGTAGGAAATGGCTCTCTTACTTTCCAGGACTGTAACCCCTAGCCACCTACTCGAAGTCTGAGGCTCACTTGAACTCGGGAGTTTGAAACCAGCTTGGGCAACATTGAAAGACCAGGTCTTTTTTATAAAAAGCTTCCCAGAGGGGTGAGGGAAGGAGAGGCAGGTAGGGTCCCAGGTATCCTGCCATCTCCTCAAAAGGGCAGTTCTCACTCTAGTCATGTGCTGATGAGAACAGGCAGGCACAGAGGCCTGACAATGCAGGGCGGAAGGGAGCAGACATTAGCACTAATGAGGCAGGCAGCCTGAAAGCTTTTTACTCTGAAGCGGCTTGCCCACCTAGGGAACAGTCCGTTCTGCTTCCTCGGCTTCCAGGAACCCTAGGTGGAAAATGGTCTGGGGACAAGAGCAGGGGTGGGGAGTCTTGGAGAAGCCTGATGGGAGAAGGGGAGGGGAGACAGGACCAGAAATGCAGTCAGGAGGGATTGCTATTGGTTAGGTGGGCTTCTCCCTTTCTTCTTTCCCCACAAAGGAACAAAAGGGTCTGGTTTTGTATCCCCACCCCTGCCCCACAATGGCCCATCACCCTCTTTTATGCCCTTGATCCAAATTCCTGGAAGCAAAGGAAACAACAAGCCACATAGGGGCTGAGTAAGCATCTCCGGGGCTACAAATTAGATTAAGCTTCCAGGGCTGCCTGTGTTATTACTAATAGCTCTACCTTGGTGTACCCCTAGGTCTGTGTCCTGTGCAAATTTGGGGGCCCTAGGCACCTTATCTTGTTCCCAAACTTTAATTGGCTCCTGGAGTCCTCACTTCAAATTGGAGATGGGCATACCTCTTGTAGAGCAACAAAAGCTCAGGTTCTAGGGAGTGAGGCCTGAACTGTGTCCCCACCCTCCAGGGAGGGCCCCTCGCACCCTGGCTGCAGGGAACAGTCACCCTGGCTGCAGGGAACAGTCACGTGTGGGCCCTTCATTAGACTCTGCCATATAAGCTGAGAGCAAAGGTGGTCAGGAATGCTCTAGCCAAGGATTCAGCAAGCAGAGGTAAGTGCTCAGGTTAGGGAGGGAATCTTACTTCCTGTGGGGGGCTCTCTGGCTGGGCACCTAAAGGATACTCCAAGGATGAAAAGGGACTAAGTGATGGGTCTTCCTGCTGAGCCAGGCCATGCTGAATGCAGTGCTGCTAAGCTGTGCCCTGCTGCTGACGTTGCCCATCATACAAGGGGCCCAGATGGGCTTGGCCCCCCTGGATAGTATCAGAAGGACTGACCAGGCCCTGTTTCCAGAGCTCCCAGGTCAGTGTGGACAGCGGTAGGGCTGGATACTCTCTTGTTGCAAACTGTTCCACCTGGTATAAGCCCTCCTTCTCCCTTTCCAATCCCAGACCTGTGAGGTGGGTGCTTTGTGCATGGGCGGGATGGGGGCTGTCCTGACACCCTTTACTCCAGGCCTGGGCCTGCGGACCCAGCTGAAGAAGACAACTGCAGAACGAGCAGAAGAGGCTCTGCGGCAGGAGGCCGAGGCCCTGGCAGAGGTAACTGCCTAGGGAAAGGGATACGGTGGTAGGGCTTGGGAAGGGACTTCAAGTACTATCCCCTCTCCTCAGCTCCAGAGCCCCTCACCATGCACCAGTGACACTGAAGACCACCTCTCCTAAGCTCCATTGCCATTCTGCACAGATTGGTGCAGCTGAGGTCCCTGGACCTGTCTCTAGAGGCCAGTATCCACATTTCTGCTTCCCCTTTCCTACAGGTGCTAGACCCACAGGACCGCGAGCCCCGCTCCCCGCGACGTTGCGTAAGGCTGAACGAGTCCTGCCTGGGACAGCAGGTACCGTGCTGTGACCCGTGCGCCACGTGCTACTGCCGCTTCTTCAACGCCTTTTGCTACTGCCGCAAGCTGGGTACAGCTATGAACCCCTGTAGCCGCACCTAGTTGGCTGACGTCAGGGTCGGAGCAGGGGAATGTGAATAAAGGATGGGAACAATCCCAAGGCTGTGGTTATTTCGCATGTTGCCGTCGAAGTGGGGGAGGGCTCACGGCAGGGTAGGTGTGTCGCCAGCGGAGAAACCATAAACACCCTTACTCCAGAGCCTGGGTTACCCCAGGGCGCCAGGCTGAGAAGAGTCGCACTCAGCCCTTTAGAATTCGGTATAAACGGGTGGGGGGAGAGAGGATAATGGGCGGGATCACACCTGTGGTGCATATTTGAAGGGTCAGGAGAAAACTTCTAAATATGGATCAAAAATGTTCTCACATGGTAAATGAGAAAGTCTCTTGAATGTTATCGCAATCAGGTTGATGAAAATATCTCCGATTGTATCTGAAGCCCGCACACTGTACCCCATGATTGAATTATTGTACACAGCTATGATTCAATAAAAA
>CAUYRH010108674.1:0-13314 GCA_963574655.1 Perodicticus potto
CAGTGTCCTAAGAATGAGCCTTCCTCCTGATGTGGGATTTGATGTAACACACAACCATGAATTCCTGTTTTCTACAATGCTTTTTCCAAAAGATTTTGAAGAATGGATGCAATGTAAAAGAAAATAAAAATGTGAAGACCCCCTCTGACTGCTTATGCCATGCAAAAGGAAAGGTAAAGGCCTCAGGCACCTATGAAAGCTGGCCCCATAATATTTCATGAAGGAAGTTCCTTGCTGACCTCCCACAACCAAGGCCAAATTGTAACTCTACATCTGTGGGCTAAGTCTAGCTCTTAAACCCAAATCTGTTCAATTCCACACTAACAGTGAAGTTTGTCTTTACATGTGCAGAACAAAAGCAAGATAGGATTGAGCCTTCTTCCCCCTTCTCAAGGATACCTGAGAGAGGATACCCGAGAAGAGTGAGGTCTAGGAGAACAGGTCTTCTCGAGGAGAGCACAAGGATACACTTGCAGGGTCCTCTCCATGGTGACTCAGCCGTTAGGAATTTGTAACTTCCTGGAACTTGGAAATTTCCAAGTTCTGTGAAATCCTGTAGTTCTGCTGGGGCTGGACTAGCACCTCCCGCTTGATTCAAACTGGCCAATGAGAAGGGTACCTGTGGGGTGGAACTTCTTGACTGTCTATAAAAAAGGGAAGATCAAGCTAGACAGGGAGCGCGGCCATTTGGAATTCTTCTATGCGTGAATAAAGCCCTTCCTCTTATAAACGTGGTGTTTGGGTGCTCTTTCTCTCCGTTGGGCCTTGACTTCCTGCAACATACCCACATAATGGATGTTTCCTTTACTCTTTTTTTCCTTCTAACATTCATTCTTCCTTATGTAAGATGTAGATTTCCCTGGTTCTCATAAGAATGAAACCTTTTTGTCTCACTATTGTCCTTTCAATACTGAAACTTCTAAATTCCCCTTTGGAAGAACAGTCACAGATTTGCCTGTGGTTCTGTGGTTTGTATTTTTCCTGGATGTGTCCACAACTTACACTTAATAAACCTGTATTGATTGAGATCTTTGTCTCAGTCACTTATTTTGGGTTGACAGACCTTCCAATCACTCACCAGTGTTGTAAGATTAACTGCCATTTTTACTGTCCCGTACCCAACTTGGATCACGTGGTGCCTAAGACCCTGTTACACTTTCAGTGTGGAATGTTAAACATACTTTTCCCCAAAGAAAAAGACCACCTCAACCAATCAGATCATTGTCACTATGCATTAAGCCTTACATACACGCTGAAACTCTACTAAGCTTCCCTAAGCTTTGTATCTATGATTCCAAACTCCTACACTTCAGAAGGAGTGACTTCCATTCTTTGGAATCCGTGCTTCCCAGACAGCTGTCCTCAAATTTTGCCCGTGAATAAACTGTCTTTAAATTAGATTCTGAACCTTTTCATTATTTTAGGTTGACAAGAAAAACATTTAAATCTAGTGATGAAGATTTCATTTAAAAGGAAAACTGTATTGGCAAAAGTGCCTTCAAATAGAAGAGTAACAGAAATCATACATGTGGATAAAGGTTTTTGGTAAATTTCCTAGGAACTAAGAAGTGAACGTTTCTAAATGACTGGATAAAAAGCCTTTTTCAAGTACAGGTGGTTTTTAAGTGTTTGCCTTCAACAAAAATGGTGAAAGCCCAATCAAGTTACTAGCTAACAAAAACTAAAAGAGATTGACGATAGATCAGGATGAACGCCTTGGCATTTAGCCCAAATGCGTTCACCGAGCGGAGCTGCACCGCTGGCCTCATTCCCCGCCCCTCCGGGTCCGGCGGATCCCGACCTCGCCCACCCCAGCCTCCTCCCTCCAGCCCTTCCTCCTCCCTCATCTTCCTCCTTCCCCTTCCTTCCAGACCCCCCCCTCCTCTGCACCCCGATCCCCCGCCTGTTCCCCGCCCCGCCCCACCCTTCCTCTCTTCCTCTGCGCTCTCGCCTTCTCAGTCGCGCGCTCTCGTAGGGGAGGTCGCAGGCCGCGCATGAGCGCGCAGTAGACGTCATCGCACGCACAGGGCGCGGAGGCGGGTTGTGGCGCCGCGCATGCGCGCTCCTTGGTGCATGGCTGGGAGCCCGGGTACGGCGACCGCAGGCTACGCCCGGAGAGGCGAAGGCTGGACGGAGAAAGACTGGGAGGGGCGGATGTTTGTTCCGGGGCGGAGCTCGAGGGGGGTGACGGGCGTATTCCGCCACGCCCCGCGCCCCAAATATCGCGCGAGCGTTTCTTCCTGACGCGTGTGGGGGCGGGGCGCGTCGCAGGCGCCGGCGGGTGCGTTTGAATCTGTTCCCAGCGCGGGAAGCGGCGGGGCCGGAGTTGCCCGGAGTTGCACGGTGAGCGTCCGCCCGCAGCCAGACCTGGGCTCGGGAGGGCCGGGGGTCTGCGGAGCGGGCGGGGCGGTCCCGGCCTCCGTCCGTCACCCCGGGCCGCGGTCCTGTCACGGCGGGTCTCCGCCCCGTGGCATCGCGCGGGCGGCGGGCCTCTGGCGGAGACTGGGCGGTGGGAAGGTGACGGAGCTGCCTCTAACGCCGGACCGGACCGCGAGGGAGCCCGGCCCGGGGGGGGGTCGGCGGGGCGAGACTGAGTGTAAGTCGAGAAGCTAACGGTTAGAAAGTTAGGCTCGCGGCCGGGCGGCGGCGGGAGGGTGGCGGGAGCCCGGTCTCCAGAAACAAACAAACAAAACGGTGATGGTCGGCGACCTCGGGGCGAAGTAGGGAGCGCGGTAGGAAGTTCCGTCGTGGAGGAGGTGGGGTGCGCTTGGATCAGGGCGAGCACGCACCTGACTAGGGTTATGAAAAATGCCCAAAAAGCACCTTGTTGGAATCTTGTTTGTTTTTCTGTTTATTTTTGGAGACAGTCTCACTTTGTAACCCTCAGTGCCGCGGTGGCCTCACAACTCAGCAACCTCAGACTCCTGAGTTCAAGCGATCCTCCGGTCTCAGCCTCCGGAGTAGCTGGGACTACAGGTGCCCGCTACCAGGTCCGCTAATTTTTCTGTGTTAGTAGAGGCGGGTCTCCCTTCTCTTCAGCTGCTCTCAAACTCCAGAGCTCAAGGGATCCTCCCACCTTGGCCTCCCAGAGTGCTGGGATTACAGGCGTGAGTGTGTCTGGCCTGTTTGTTTTTCTAAAATGATGAACTAGTCATTATCCATCATGGTGCTTCCTGGCCACACTCTCTGCCTTCCCAACGTTTTTTTGGCCAGTAAAAAGTTGCAGTCATAACCAGGCTCAGTGACTCACTCTGGGAGGCAAAGGCAGGAGGATCGCTTAAGCTCAGAGTTCAAGACCAGTCTGAGGTAGAGTGAGACCCCTCTCTATTCAAAAGAGGAAAACTAGCCAGGTATCAGTGGCAGGCGCCTATAGACCCAGCTACTTGGGAGGCAGAGGCTGCTGTGAGCTATGACACCATGGCACTCTACCCAGGGTGACAAAGCGAGACTGTTTCCAAAAAAAAGTTGTAGTCATGAGTTATTTAAGAATGGGGATATGTTCTGAGGAATGTGTCCTTGGGTGATTTTGTCATCATGGAACTCTCAGGTTGTACTCAACACACCCCTATGTGGTGCAGCCAGGACACTCCTGGGCTGCAGGTCTGCACAGGTACCACTGTGTTGACACTGTCAGCAGTCGTACACAGTGCTAAGTATATGTGTCTAAACACAGAAAAGGTACACTAAAAATATGGTATGAGAATCTCATGGGACCACCGTTACATATGGCCATTGTTGACCAAAGCAATGTTATGTGGCAGTGATTTTAGTGCATAGCTTGGCTATTTGAGGGGACGATTGAGGTGGCCACAGTGCAGTGTTATTTATGTGGGGGATCGTTCAAGTGAGGTTATCCTCTACTGTGTCCATTTTAGACATTAAGAGCTAGTATTTATATAATTAAAATGACTCCCTGCTCCACAATTATTGGTGGTAATTTTCCATATTGCTTCATTTATCATGGTGCAGTGGCTTTTGTTTATTTTTGAAGTGGGAACTCTCTTGTGAATTTGTTCCCTCATGTGCTGTTACTTTGTCTTTAGCTTGCTGTCTTTTGAGTAAGGCACCGCTAGCACCAGGTGTTGGGACTGTGCAATAGGGTTTCCTGGGGGAGACACAGGCAGAAAGGAGGGGGCCGCTTGGTCCCTGAGCTCTTATTACCCCACAGGTAGGAGGAGGGTGCTGTGGCCTAACAAGCTCCCTGGTGACCCCAGGGCCATTGTTCTTCATCTCAGTTTGAATAACAAGATGACTCTCACAGTGTGATTTTTTTGATGGAGGAATGGTGCTTTAGAAAGGGAGAATCTTCAGAATTTAGCAGTTGGGAGCAAATTGTCCTGCTGAGGTGCTGCCGGGAGAGAAGGTGTGTTTTCTGGCATTCCAGAATCCTCTTTCCTTAGTTGGTAACTTTATTGACAATACTGTGATAGCATACATATTATCATTGATACTATGTTGATAACATACCCAATAATGAAAATAAGTAAATTACTTTTCAGATATTACAACTTGTTTTACGTCAAAATGTTTTTAGAAACTATCTGCCATAGGTGGCATAGGAATTCTTTTTCAGTTCTTAGATGCTAATATCAAATTAAATCTTGTAGGAAAAGCTATATTTGCAAATGCAAGTTCCATTATGACTATGTTTTCCACTAGGGTCACAAAATAAATGCCATTTGAGCAGCTTCATCTATCATGGAAAAACGTGGGACATTTGTACAAGTGGTGTCTAAGGAGCTGGTTGGAGAGTTTCTGCGATTTATTCAACATGATGTAAGTTTCATGTTTTATTTGAGCTTTAATGTGATTTTGAATTAATATAAAATAATGCTTTATAATCATTATGTCCCCAAATGAAATATAGTTGTCTCGGTGAATCCTAATGACCAGTGTTTGTTTAAAAAAAGAAACAAAATTCAAATCAGCCTGCTGATGAGCTAACCTAAGATGTAAAAGATAAACAGAAATTTACCAAAGAGAGAGATGGGGAAAGACTCATCTAACCTCAGGGATCACTCTGAAGGCTGGAGAAGGTGTGTTATGTGTGAACTTGGGGGTCAGCAGGGAAAAGCAGCAGGTGAGGCTCGAAAAGCAGCAGGTGAGGCTCGGGGCTCAGCTACACAGCCTTTACCATTTTAGAGGGTTCATATTTTATCTTGAGAACTGGGAGTGACCTGTGTGCAAGGGAGAAAGAGAACAAAAGAGACGGAAAGAAAACTAGTGGACGGAGGTAAGGAAGGAAAAATAACTTTTGCTGTTTAGAAATATTCTTGTGGCTGCATGTGAAGAATAGGTTGGGGGGACCAGCACTGCAGCCGTGGAATAGTTGAGAGTTCGTGCTCTTTGTGCTGGTGGGTAAGTGAGGACGGGAGGTAGGTGGTGAGGCAACAGTGCTATTGGGCTGACTGGGTGTGGGGAGTTTGGGGAAAGGCCCAGGAGGACCTTCTGACTGGTTTGCGCCAGACAGTGAACTGACGAACATAGGAAGGGCAGGTTTGGAGGTGCTGGGTAGCTGTGGGCAGGAAAGTGCAGGGAGATGGCCAGCAGGAGATGAATGGACATGTGTAGAGATAGGTTGGGTGCAGTAGTGTACATCATGGGAGAGCCTGAGGTAGCCTCTGTTAAAGCATAGAAAAGGGTCCAGAGACAGGGCTCCGAGGTACTGGCTCCAGACTACGTGGCTTGGTGCAGGAGACCCCAGCCCAGCTGCCTCACTTATTCTGAGTAGGTGGTGAAAATTGAATTAGTGGCAACAAAGAATTAGAGAAGCTAATAATGAATTTGTTGCTAGCAACATGTAAGAATTATTTTTCTTTATGAGAGAAATGAGCTTATGATATGATTTGGTATTATAAAATAATCTGTCGTAGTCTTAAAAACAAGACTGCACAGGCTGGGTGCAGTAGCTCCTGCCTATGGTCCCAGCTACTCGGGAGGCTGAGGCGGGAGAATCCCTGAGCGCAGAGTTCTAAGCTGCAGTGAGCTGAGATGGTGCCTCTGCACTCAAGCCTGGGCGATAGTGAGACCCCATCTCAGAAAGAAAGAAAACCAGCACAAGTTCTCAGGTACTGCATCACCACACAAGTGTTCATAAGAACAAATTATTTAGGTATGTAAATGTTTGCTTTAGCAGTGGGAGTGGATATGACTTATATTAGAAATGCAGTAATACATATTGTAAAGTCTAAATAAAAGATTGTTGTTGCAAACAGCATGTCATAGTGTTAAATCACAGCAAACTAAATTGATAATGAAGCTAAGTTAATACTAATGTGAGATCAGAAAGCAAAAGTAGCATCTCAAAAATCACACTGGTGGCTCTTGCTGACAAATGCCCTTTCTAGGTGCCTTGTTTCCTGCTGTCTGTTGTGTGCGGTGGAGTCTCTGTGGTGCTGCCTGGCAGCCAGCACGTGTCTCGGGAGAACACTGAGTCAGTCTTCATCCTGCTGAGGCATCTGCTTCAGTTGATCAGCAATAAGTTTTATTATCACATCACACTTTAGCTCAGCACCTAGTCACCATGTGGCTTACTGAAATGTGAAGTGGAGGTATGTAGGGTTGTGCATCGCTTAGTTTGAGGCCTGTTGGGCGAGTCTTACTAGAAGCAGTTCTGCTGTGATCCAACACGGGCATTGCCAGTGGTCATTGCACTCTGCAGCATTGCTGATAAGAACTAGAAAGGCCATGAGGAAATGGGGCACAACATTAGAAAATGTTATCAGTGACACGTTAAAAAAGAGGTAGAAACCCTTAGCTGGGCATTGTGGCGGGCACCTGTAGTCCCAGCAACTCGGGAGGCTGAGGCAAGAGAATCACTTAAGCCCAGGAGTTGAAGGTTGCTGTGAGCTGTGTGCTGCCACGGCATTCCACCTAGGGCGATAAAGTGAGACTCTGTCTCTACCAAAAAAAAAAAAAAAGTAGAAACTCAATAAAACAGTGGCAAGGTTCTGTGCGTGTTAAATCATAGGAGAAACATAAGTCCTATAACAAGTATAGCACTTGAAAAATACTTAGGTTTTACAGGTAGAAATTGGGCGCCTCTGCTCCCAGGGCTCACCTGCCCACACTGTGTGCCAGAGGAAGAAAACAAGAGACAGAAGAAAAATGCAAGCAAGGCAGAGGGGGCTGGGCGTGTCAGGGAGTTGGGTGTGGGCTGGGGAGGGCACAGATGGGGGGGGCAGGGATGTGGGTGGTGGCATGTTGGGGTGCAGTGTGGCCTGCATGCCGGTGGACTGCGTGCTGGGCTGAGGTGTGTGTCTGAGGTGTGAGGTGAGGTGAGGGCTGTATGATCCTTATGGCTCTGCTCGGTGGGTGCAGTTTCCCAGATGGAACTGGTGTTCCTCCTTGGAGAATCAGTGACGAGGAAGACATAGCAGAGGAGAATCCAGGCCTTTAATAGGCACGTCTCAAGTGCCCTGGTGCCAGGCCCTGCTCTGAGAGTCACCTGTGCGGGTGGTGTTATGTGCTAGGAGGAGGAAGGAAAACAGGAAGACAGGCACGTGGGCAGTGAAGCGGGTGGGTGGAGGTGGCATAGGCACACTCTGCTTGACGACAGGGATGTGCTGTGGGGAAACGCAGCCACTGTGCTCACCACTGTGGGCAGCTGTGAAATAGCAGTGCTTGTGTAACTAAGCACATCTAAGCATGCAAGAGGCACAGTGCTGGAGGTGAATGGTGGCGCACCTGTGTGGGGCACTTGGCAGGCTGGGAAGCCTCTCTGCTGAGTCAGCCAGTTGGTGGGAAGTGATGTGAAGGCCAAGGGCACTCTTGTGCATTATTGCAAATGTTAACAAGGTGTCCCTGGTTGCACTGAATTAGTAAAAAGTATTTTTCTTCAGGAATTAACCTTAGCTTATTATAACTTTTTTTTGATAAACGTCCTGGGTAAAGCATCGTGGTGTCATAGCTCACAGTGACCTCAAACTCTGGGCTCAAGTGATTCTCCTGCCTCAGCCTCCTGAGTAGCTGGGACCACAGGCACCAGCCCCAACACCCGGCTAGTTTTTCTATTTTTTTTAGTGGAGATGGAGTGTCGCTCTTGGTCAGGCTGGTCTCAAACTTCTGAGCTCAAACAGTCCACCCACCTTGGCTTCCCAGAGTGCTGGGATTGCAGGTTTGAGCAACCATGCAGGGCCAACTTTTTTATTTTTGTAGTAACATGTAGCTAAAGACACAGGTTGCACAGCTTTTTTTTTTTTTTTGAGTCAAGAGTCTCAAGATGTCGCCCTGGGTCGACTTCATAGCTCACTGCATCCTCCAAATCTTGGACTCAAACAATCCTCTTGCCTCGGATTTTCTATTCTAGAGACGGAGTCTTGCTTTTGCTCAGGCTGGTGTTGAACTCATGAGCTCAAGCTATCCACCCGCCTGGGCCTCCCTGAGTGCTAGGATTACAGGCGTGGGCCACCACGCCTGGCCCAGATTGCACAGCTTTACAGAATATATTTTTTTTATACCTTTATGTCACAAGCTTTTTTCTATTTTTAAAATTTTTAGTTTTTTAATTTTCTTTTTTCTTTTGGCCAGGGCCAAGTTTGAATCTTCCACTTCTGGTATATGGGGCTGGTGCCCTGCTGCTTGAGCCACAGGCACTGCCCCAAGGTTTTTAATTTAAAAATTTTTATTTTTATAAACTAAGACACACATTACTTGAGGCCCACACAGGGTCAGGATCACCAAGATCATCATCCCTGCTCCACACCTTGTCTCACTGGAAGGTCTGCAGGGCAGCAGCTGGCATGAGGCATCCTCCCCTGTGATGGGAGCGCCTCCTCTGGACACCTCCTGTAAGGGCCTGCCTGCGTCTGCTTCACAGCTGAAGTTTCCTTTACAAGTGGGAGCACACTCTGAGGTAATGGTGGAAAGTCATCAAAGTGGGTTTACACCAGTGTAACTACAAGCATGTGAGTAGTAGCTACAGCATCACTGGGCTGTAGGTACTTTTCAGCTCCACTGTAATTTTTTTTTTTTGCATTTTTTGGCTGGGGCTGGGTCTGAACCTGCCACCTCTGGCATGTGGGGCGGGCGCCCTACTCCTTTGAGCCACAGGTGCCGCCCAGCTCCACTGTAATCTTATGGGACCAGCAGGCATATGTGGTCCATCTTTATGTGGTGTGTCTTTTTTTTTTTTTTTTTTTTTTTTTTTTTTGAGATAGAGCTTCAGGCTATCACCCTGGGTAGAGTGCTGTGGCATCACAGCTCCCAGCAACTTCCAACTTCTGGGCTTAAGGAATTCTCTTGCCTCAGCCTCCCAAGTAGCTGGGACTACAGGTGCCCACCATAATGCCTGGCGTTTTTTTGGTTGTAGTTGTCATTGTTTGGCAGGCCCAGGCTGGATTCAAACCCGCCAGCTCTAGTGTATGTGGCTGGCACCTTAGCCGCTTGAGCTATAAGCCCCACCTATGTGGTGTGTCTTTTGACCAGAGATCTGAATGGGCCATGTGGTGATTTGGAGGAAGAGGCATTCAGACAAAAGTTATGGGAGGTGCCAGAGCCTGGGGCAGGCAGGGCAGGCCTGGGAGGAGTGTGGTGGGCTCAGGATGGAGGAGTGGCCAGGCCAGCCCTGTAGGCCCAGGAGGGCTGCATCCTACTGGGTGCCCATGAGCTGGGAAGTGAGCCCAGAAGGGGTTGTCATCAATGTGGGGTGCTGAGGGGTCACCTAGTGAGGGCCAAGAAGAAGCCACTGGGCATCGTAGACCTTGGCAAGAGCACTCAGTGGGACTGTGAGGCCAGATCTAATTTCATCAGAGGCCAGAGGTGGGGAGGAGAGGACACACAGGAGGGGTTATGGGAGGGTCCTGAGCTGGCTGACTGTTTCCCTGTTGGAATAGGGAGGAAGAGCTCGGTTGTGGCCACATGTGAGGGATTCCCGTTCAGTATGTGTTTCCTCCTTCCTAAGAAGGAGCTGTGAAGTTAAAGGAAAATTGCAGGCAGTGTACAAAGAGTCGTGAGTACCTACCTCGGATTTACAAGCTGTTACCACTTGCCACGTTTTCTTTATCATTCTTGGTATTTAGGTTTTTTGTGGACTCACTTAAGAGTCAGTTGCAGGCATTGTGCCTCTACCCCTGAATATTTCAGTGTGTATTTTTCTAAAACAAAGATGTGTTACATGACCGCTTTCAAATCCTCAAAATCAGGAAATTTAACATGATAGGTAATACCATTATCTGTAGTACATAGTCAGATTTCTTCATTTGTCTCGGTTATATCCTTTTCAGCAGCATTTTTTCCTGATTAGGGACTCAGTACAGGATTAGGGACACATTGCATTTAACAGGTGCATCTCATTAGTCTTTAATTCCAGTAGAAGCGTTTCTCTGCCTTCCTGTGTCTGTCGTGACACTGACAGTTTGAAGAGAGCAGGCAGGTCCCTGTGCATATCCTTTAGTTTTCATGCTTGGCGATCTGAGCAGACTCAGAGTGTACACGTTGGCAGGAGCTGTATAACTGCATTAGGTCCCCTGGGTGTGCTGCTGCCAGGCGGGAGGTGTGGCCACCCCAGCGTGGGTGCGTGTCTACCATGTCAAGTCCTTTGGGAGCTGCTTCTCTCCTCTTTGTAGTGACTAGTCATCAGTGGGGAACTTGGCACTGAGTGTTCTGTTACACCCAGGCTTCTGCCCTCCTGTAGCATTCATTAATGTTTTTGTTTCTATAGAGGTTATAAAATTGTGACTTTTTAACCCCATATTGCTTCTGTATTTATTCATTGGCATTCTACAGATGCAAATGCTATTAATGATTTGTTATTATTAGTATGACCTCATTGATTTTTATTTTGGGGACACAGAGGCTTACTCCTGCCTCTGCCTCCTGAGTGGCTGGGACCACGGGTAACACCCAACTTGGCCTTTCTGACTCTTGTTCAGCAGGTTATGATCCATCACTGTTGCTATTTTGGTGCTAGATTGTCCTGGATTAGGGTACCAGAAGTCCCTTTAACTGGATTCTGCGCTCTTTTGATAATGGCCTGTAATTCTGTCAGAGAGTAGCTGAGCTTATCTGTTCAGAGCCAGAGGAAGTATATTGAGAGGATTGTTGGAATGATCCAAAACTATCTCGCTGCTGACAGGAGAGCAGAAAGTTTATGTGAGGCTGGACTCCAGAGTAAGGGTGGAGTCAGTCCGTGTGGCCATGTCAGTGTTGTTGCTGAACTCCAGTGCACCACTGCAACCTAATTACAGGTCTGGAGATGGTGTATGTTTGGGTTGCCTTTAGGGGGAGTTTTTCTAATTGGATGAAATTTTGAACTCTAAAGATTAGGATACCAGGGAAGAAGAGGTGGTACTTTCTAATTGATAATCTCTGTACTTTTCTCCTTTTAGGAGTAGATTTTGAAAACTAATCAAATTCTTGAATTTGTAATGAGTTAATGCTTTTCCCAGTTTCATTGTGAAAAGGATACAGTCATTTTGGTACTTGAAATGTGACACTTCCAAAAAAAGAAAAAGAAATATGACACTTGCTGTTTATTTTACAGAAAGATCCCTCTGACCCCTTTAGCCTAAATGAATTGCTAGAGGAGTTATCAAGGAAACAGAAAGAAGAATTATGGCAAAGGCTGAAGATTTTGCTGACAGATGTGCTGTTAACAAGCCACATGGATGAGTGGCCAGCAGCTCACATCCAGGGGGAAGATGCTATGGAGATAGAGGATGGCTCAAAAATGGTAGCGTTTGTTTTCAGAAGTGAAAAATAATTGTTTATTGTGTATAATCACATTTTAAGTTAATAAAAATTTTAAAATCAAGAATTTTAGATACTAAAATCTGATTATTGTGGTTTTGTCCACGTTTCAACCTTATAGTTATTACTCTAGCATGGTACCAAATATTGCCGTTCTTTTAGGACAACTGACTTGTTATGTTTATCTTTAATTCACTTTTAGGATAAACTAGACGTGTGGCTTGATTTTTGGAAATTTTGTAACTTAAATTTATTTTATAAATTGATTTTAATTTGATGATTTTAATTCACTTGTACTGTTTTTTATTTGTAGAGAAAAAACATAGAAATAATTCATGGAATTACATCTGTGATTCTTGCTTCTGTGTCTGTGATAAATGAAAGTGAGAACTATGAGGCTTTACTGGAATGTGTTGTTATCTTAAATGGTAAGTTGACTGTAAGTGGCTTATTTAAAGTAGGATGTTGAGCAGCTCAAGGCGCCAGCCACATACACCTGAGCTGGTGGTTTTGAATTCAGCCCAGGCCGTCCAAAGACAATGATGGCTGCAACCAAAAATAGCCGGGCATTGTGGCAGGCACTTGTCGTCCCAGCTACTTGGGAGGCTGAGGCGAGGCAGGAGAATCGCTTGAGCCCAGGAGTTGGAGGTTGCTGTGAGCTGTGATGCCACAGGACTCTAACAAGGGCGGCAGCTTGAGGCTTTGTCTCAAAAAATAATAATAATAAAATAAACGTTTATTGGTAAGCCAACTGTGTAACAGGTACTAGCAGTCCATGTAAGAATAAACTTAGTGGTTGCTTTCACTGTCTGCTGAAGAAGACATGAATAACTAAAATGCAGTGTAAGGGCTTTAATAAAGGAGAGCTTGGGATCTCAGAAAATGGAGCCACCAACTTGCCTCAGGTGCAGAGGTCAGGAGAGGCTGTGAAGAAGAGCTGAGTTCAAATCGGAAATATTCGGCACTCTCCACCAGAGAAGGGTGTAGGACATTTTTGGCAGGGAATACCTACAATTCTGAGACAGCATGTGACCTGGAGGGCTTTGGCATTAGAAACTAGCTTAGCTACTCCTTGATAATGGAATTCAGAGGGTTATTCTCACTCCCCTGAGCCTCTTGTCTGCCAACACAGAACATATACAGTAATACCCAGCCGTGACAGTTTAAAGAATTTGGGATAGGGGCGGTGCCTGTGGCTCAGCGAGTAGGGCGCCGGCCCCATATGCCGAAGGTGGCGGGTTCAAACCCAGCCTCGGCCGAACTGAAAAACAAAAAAAATAGCCGGGCGTTGTGGCAGGCACTTGTAGTCCCAGCTACTCGGGAGGCAGAGGCAAGAGAATTGCCTAAGCCCAGGAGTTGGAGGTTGCTGTGAGCTGTGTGACACCATGGCACTCTACCTAGGGCAAAAAAGTGAGATTCTGTCTCTACAAAAAATAAAAAATAAAAAATAAATAAATAAAAACTGAGTGGCCAGTTCTCATAGTGCCTGTTCTGCTGGTAGCATGGGTAGTTTGCTTGCCTTTTCCTCCTCTTCACTCCAATTTTCCAAGTGGTAGGGTTTCCCCCTCCCCCTGTAGTTGTTTCCTATTTTCTTTGCTACATGGTAGTATTAGCAACAGGAAACTG
>CAUYRH010108679.1:0-11398 GCA_963574655.1 Perodicticus potto
TACAAGGGATAAATGGAGTGAAAGTTATTTAAAACATTCTCTCATGCATCTGAATTATTCTGTATCTCTGCAACTGCAATAAGAGTCAGAAATTTAGAGGTATAAAATCAGATGAGACTGGGGGAAAGGCATTTAACTGTGAGACAAGAGAATCACCTAAGCTCAGAAGTTAGAGACTGCTGTAAGCTGTGAAGCCATGGCACTCCACCGAGGGCAATAATGTGAGACTCTATCTCTAAAAAACAAACAAACAAACAAAAAAAAGTATGCTAAATTAGCTGTCACTTCACTATGATCTATTTGTAACTTTCAGTTTCCTTTATCCTTCAATGCTACTTAAGAGAGTAATTCATATTTCACCTAGCAAAGATAAATTCTCTAAATGTAAAAAAAAAGTCAGAAATAAACTATGTGGATGAAAAATTATGTGGATGAAAGTATCAAATAAAGAGATCTTGCCTTGGGAAGGATTATTAAAAAAAAAAAAAAAAAAAAAAGAATGGCTTGTATTAAAAGTTCCCAAAGCAACAGGTCCTGGCATGGATGTGGAGAGAAAGGAACTCTTATACAGAGTTGGTGGGGCTGCAAACTAGTACAACTTCTTTGGAAAACTGTATGGAGATACCTCAAAGAAGTTAAAAGTAAACGTACTTATTTGATTCAGCAATCCCCCCTACTAAGTATATACCCAAAGGATAAAAGGTTATTTTGTAAAGAGGACACCTGCACTTGAATATTTATAGCAGCCCAGTTCACAATCACAAAGATAGGGAAACAACCCAAGTGGCCACAAATACATGAATGGTTTAATAAAATATATTGGCATATTATAGAGTATTAGTCAGCCATAAAAAGAAATGACAACCTAGTATCTTTTGTGACAACCTGGATGGAACTGCAGTCCATTCTTCGAAGTGAAACATCACAAGGATGGAGAAACAACCACCTGTACTCAATACCAAACTGGAACTAATGATCAATACTTAAGAGCACATAAGCAAGTGAGTCTATAAATGCCCCAAAAGGTTACAAGTGTGCCCTGAAGGAGACCCTTATCTGCTATAATCACAGGACTGAGATTTATGAAAACAAAACTCAGAACCTCATCCTACAACTGGCTGAGTCAAAATGCAAGTTGTCTATCATTAAAGTGGGAACAAATGGGATCCTGATTGTTGGAATGGGGATGTGTGGGAAGACCCTCGTGAAGCAGGAGACATTGAACCGATGGAAGCAGCTTCTCTATCTTTGTTGTAGGGGCTTCACCCTACATGCCCAAGAAAACTATAATGGTCTCCTCTGGGGAAACTTCCCTCAAAGACAATGCTGATTTTCCTTAGGACTCACCCCCAGCACACCTCTTTGCTTCTACATTCATCCCAGTAGTCCCTTAAAGATAGACAGAGGAAGCATCTGTTTTTCAGTTGTAAGTCATGTTTCTAAGGTACAGTGATAAGATAATGCAGTAAGAGATGGGTAGAAGCTTTATGTTCATTCTATCCAAGTTTACTCTTGTTTCCAAGGTCAGAATTTAGGTCAGGTTATAAAAGTTTCTCTGTTTGACTCACTGTGTTGTTCATACAGACTGAGTTGTGTCCTTCTCCCCAAAATTCATATATTGAAGCCCTAACCCCCAATGTGATGGGTCCTTTGGGTATTTTGAGATGGGCCTTTAGGAGATAATTGGGTTTAGATGGAGGCATGAGGCAGGGGCACTCATGATGGGATTAGTTCCCTTATAAAAGATACCAGAGCTCTGTCTCTGCTAAGTGAAGACATAGCAATAAGGTGGCCATCCTCAAGCCAAGAAGAGGGCTGGAATCAGATCAGCTGGCACCCTGGTCTTAGACTTCCCAGTCTCCAGAATTGTAAGAATCTGTAAGAATAAGTTTCTATTATTTAGTCCGTGATATTTTATAATAGCAGCCCCAAATAGACTGAGACAATAGTTAATGATGATTGTGTTCAGAGTCTGCTAAATGTTTTATGTTAATTTTCAATGTTCAATGTTGCCATTTTTTCTGTTTATGTACTTCTTTCAATCTTCATAGAGACATTGATGAACAATGGGGTGCAATCAGGCACTGTTATCTTCCTACTATTCAAAATAAGAAGTTCAGTTTTGCTATTTTTGGCTTAACTTCATCTTTTCAAGGCATTTTAAAGGAATTGCCAGAACTACCATCTCCTTTCCACTTCTACCTTTCTCTTTTGCTTTTAATAACATCCAAGTAAAAATGATAGTGTTGTTATAATTCACTTTTGTTAGGATGCTACCTGAATCTTGACCTACAACAACTCTCTTGTGAGGTTCTTTGGAGGCTTACAGGTGGGTACAGGGTGGAGATGAGGATAAGGAAAGGGATAAAAACTGACATGATGAAGATGAAGCCAGAGAAGGCAGAGAAATATTTATTCTGTAGCTATAAGATTATCTCCTAATCTAAATTCAGAACTCCAAGAAGTTTCAGTGCCCCTTGTGAAGAACTCCTTTTTCTATAATGACACTTAACTAGCCAACAGAAAGCTATTTGTCTCCTAAATAAAATCCCACATGCAGATCATACCCTTTCTCCCACATTATTTGCTAAATAGAAGGGAATCCAAAAGTGGCCACACCCATACAACAATTGTTAGCTTGTCAATGTGGTGCCACTAATATCAAATAGCCAATAAAACCCTAAACTTAACCCCAGACAATTCTTCTCCATGACGGCAGAAATGGAAATGGAGAGAAGGAGCCTTGCGCTCCCCCTAGAGGTTAACAATAACATTCCCATAAATTAGGTTTTATATTATAAACTGACTTTTGTTTTCCTTTTATATAATTGAATTTTTCTGCACCTATCATCCTGCCAAAGTTTATTGATAACTTTGGGGAGCATTAAAGTAATTAAAAAATAAAATAAAAAATTAAGTATAAACGAAGTACATAGCCTTTTTTTTTTAAGGAACAAAGACATTATAATTGTACTCTCACTCTTTGTGACGTTTGTTGTGTGAGTGCTGAGGTTCTGCTGACCTTGATTAAAGACTTCATTCAGACATGACCACATCGGTTGGTTGAAGAAGAGGAAGACCAGCCACTTCTCAGACCAATTAATTCGGAATCTAGGGGGTGTAAGACCCAGACATTAGGACTTTTTTTAAAACTCCAGTGACTTTGATGTGTAGCCAAGTTTGAGAACCAGTACCCTAGGGCAAAGTTGTGTTTTTCAAACCCAGTTTCTTCCTTCTCGGCGTGTTTTTTCCTTTTTAAAAATGTTTTACGATTTCATTGGTTCTATTTTGTTGCAGGCAGCTTCTCTTTGATTTCCTTTATATTTTAATTTTGTCAATATTATTTTCTTCACCACTTTCCTTAAATCTCTGTTCATAAGACACTTCTTTTTCTTTTTGAGACAAAGTCTCACTATGTCTCCTTTGGAGGCATGCTGTGGAGTCACAGCTCACGGCAATGTCAAATTCTTGGGCTTAAGCAATTCTCTTGCTTTAGCCTCCCAAGTAGCTGGGACTACAGGCGCCTGCCATGATGCCAGGCTATTTTTTTGTTGTAGTTGTCATTGTTGTTTAGCCAGGGCCAGGTTCAAACCTGCTAGTCCTGATGGATGTGGCTGGCACCCTAACCGCTGAGCTATGGGCACTGAGCCCAAAAGACACTTCTAAACTGCAATTAATAAGAATTAAGATATTCTAGCCTTGCCCCCATCATCTTAGATCTGGTAATTCCTACTCCTTACAATGGGAGGCCATTGTTTTGGACTGAGGTCCTTCACTGGTCCCCAACAGCCTAGACCAAACCAAAATGGAGTCACCCATGCTAAATGCTAAATAATCTAACTGAAACTTGCAGAAACAAACTAGTTGTTCCTCAAAACAGGAGATTCCAGCCTATATAAATCACTGTAAAAAGAAAGCTCCTTCTGTTTTACCCCTTACCAAAAAAATGAAAAAAAGAAAAAGTAACCCCAAGAAACCTGATATTAACCAATCAGCTTTTTTTCTACTTTTATGTTTCCTTGTTCCCACCTTATAAGACCCACTGTTCTGTCCTTGCCCAGCAGAAGCTTACATTCCATTTTGTAGAAGGGGGGTCACCCCAGTTCATGAATCACGAACAGAAGCCAATTCAATCTATAATGAAATTTATTATAATTTTGTCTTTTGAGAACGGTAAAGATCTCTATCTTGGCACAGGGCCTCAAGTAAAAAATTTGAATCTTAATAATTTTCCTATGCTTGTTTACAACAATTTGTCTTAGTGCTGTTTTTGCAGTTAATTAATTTGTTACAATTATTCCATTTATAACTCAGTCTTTCAATAGAAGATCAAAGAGATAAAAATCTTTGCAGAAAGGTGGTGCCTGTGGCTCAAAGGAGTAGGGCACCAAGCCCCATATGCCGGAGTTGGTGGGTTCAAACCCAGCCCCGGCCAAAAAAAAAACTGCAAAAAAAAAAAAAAAAAAAAAAAATCTTTGCAGAAAGTCATCCAACCATCACCCTAAACTCAGTACTAGACTAAAGGCCTCCATGGCTCCAGTTGTGTGTCTGTTATTCTGGAATGCTTTTCAGAAGAGCTGGGAAGATAGAGTGCTCATTGCATGTTGACTTCTTGCCTATTGCACCCACTTTTTCCTACAAGTAATGTTTAGCCATGACTAAAGAGACATAGAGTAACTGCAAAGCTTTTGATAGGAAAAATTTGGCTTACTGTGTTATTTGCTCAGTTCAAGTTCAGTGGGAAAATGGTTGATATATATTGCTGGAGGAGCTTGTGTACCTGTCTTCCCAAAATTATCTGACCATGCATTCTCCACACCAGAGTTAGGCACAAACTAGATCCTCAGATGTCTTGGCTTCTTTCTTCTTGCCAATAGCCCAGTTCTCTCTTCCTTACTAGGGAAGAAACATGGAAAAGTAATTGTAAGGTCTTAATGTTTTGCCTACATTTGTTTGTTTGTGTTACTAGGGCCAATTTGCAAGGTCTACTATATTCTTCCTCATTACTCCCCTTCTCCAACTCCTCAGCTTTAATTTTTTGAATACTTGTACACCTCACTAAGTATGAGGACCCTTGGGGAGCGTGGCAAAAGGCAGAGTCACAGGTCTGCTATGGATCCTTGTTCTTCTAGCTTCTGCTGGAGCTTGTCTTTGGCATATGCTTTTCTTATTCTAGTCTTTATAAGTGAGTTCGTTCACTTATGTTTTAGGTTCTTTGCTCTTAACCTTCCTCCTGGACAAGTGGAAATTCTAGAGCTGAGCTCTTGGGGTTAGAATGGATATGATGGTATACAAGTGTAGGACTTGAAGGAACAACAAGGACAACAACAACAACAACAACAAAAACCACATAACCCCCCCCCAACACAATAGCTGAGTACTGAGGAAGATCTGACTGTGAGGGAAGGTCTAAAGTATCAGGTCCAAATGAACAGGGGAAGAACAAGACATTGACCAAAATTGAGGGATCAGCAAAACAAAAGCAAAACAAAAACTGGCAAGACAGAGCGAATGGGTTTAAGACAAAAAAACATGAAAATATTCATAAATGCAAGGAAGTACAGGGGATAGAAGTCTAAGTTTACTCCTGGCAGAGTCCATGAAAGGGAGGGTGAAAAATTCCATGGACATTTCTGAAACTTCTTGTTGGAAGGACCCTTGTAATCATTTCATCTTTGATTTCAAATACGTTGTATTTCTATAGATGCTTTCTACTTTCCAAGGAGTTTTGTGAAATGACTGCTGCATTATCTTGTTAACTATGGGAAATTTCTTTTGGTCTCGCTCATGATCAGAGTTCCCTGATGTCTTGAGTTGATGCTTCTTATCAGAGTTTGGTATGGTCTGCTTGTAGTAGAACATCCTTCCTTTCTAGTGGGAAGAGTTGCTTCCTAGTTAGAGTTCAAACCATCATACAGAATATACAAACATAAATGTTGACAAACTACTTCCTGTGCAAGGCAAATAATCATTCCTCTAACCTAGACACAGGCAGGGGTGTTGTGAATATTTAACCATGTAATACCTACTGTTGTACAGATAATTACCTCAAAGGAAGAGAAAAATTGAAAGTTCTATGGTGGAAGGGCTCCTTAAATAATTCCCTTACTTAATTTCAATGAATGATTATGTACTTAAATGATTTCAACAATAAGAGCTTCAAATCTCTAATTAGATTTGTATGAAGATCATATATATATATATATATATATATATATATCTCAAGACATTCAAAATTAAGCTGTCAGACTCCTAGACCAGCATTCCTACAACATAGTTATTAAAAAGTAGACTTATCATCTAACATGGAATTTCGGGAAGAGTTTATTTTTCTTTCTCTCCTCCTTCCTTACTATTTTCCTTTTTATCATGAGAGCTAAGGACTGGAATTATATAAAAAGAAGGATCTGTATTTTGGCAGGGTTATATCTATAAACATAAAACATTTGCTCTTATTAGCCAACTGAGATCTGTCTAAAACTCCAGAGCCACACAAGAACAGGGAACTTACCTTATTCTTCAATCACAATTCTCTGCCTTCTAGAAAGGACTTTAATAAAGGACAGATTCCTGTGTTCTTTTCAGTGTCAATAGGTTTTCCTATTGGGTAGGCCTAAGCTCTTATTATGGAAATTGAACAATATAGGGGTCTTAGTCCTAAGAGGTAATTCCTCTAAGGTATTACTGTGGTAATAACCATGAAAATGACAAACATAACTTCAAGAGCTACCTACTGACAATTTCCCAGACTGTCTGTTATGTCCTTTACATATACAAGGGGTGCCAAAAAATGTATGCATAATTCAAAGCGATGTTATCTATGTTATTACTTCTTAAAGTTGAATTGAATTATGGTAGTAATATTTAGTATATTGACTCAAAAAATGATGTTAGTCAAATGAATGGTAGTGCCACAAGGTAACAGGCAGGACAGTTAAAGAAAATGGCAGAAGCACACTTGTTATTTAGGAGCGCAAGACCTTTTTGAAGTGGCATTTGAAATTCGAGAATGTTGTGGGAGTCCACGGACAATGGAGGCGTGAGTGTGCAACAGAACCTCCAACATGCCTAGCAATTACACACATTTCTCCTAAATTTGGATTGCATGGTGCCGTGTGTGATGTGCACCAGGGATGATCCATGAAGTCTCAAACAGCAGCAACAAGTCCTGCTGCTTCTGCTATGGTGTTGGGAGAGTTATGTATACCCTGGCCAGAAGTCTATCAAACAATGTGAAGGTGAGACAGGACTTAGCCAGACCAGCATGTGACATATCCTTAAAACAGCAAAATGGGAAGTTTCATCCCAAGATTATCACATACACTGAATGAAGATGTCTTTGATAGAAGGGTGCAGTATTGTGAGTGGTTTTCTGGAATCAGCAGTGTTTGGACGCTGACACTTTGAGCATGTCTTGTAATTGCAGAACTCAAATGTGACTTGTGTTCATCTTTTGTTATCAGTATATATTGACTATTAAAATTTTAATACAGTTTTTTCCTTTCTTAAAATATGTATACTTTTGGGGCATCTTTTGTAGTTTCTCTTTTAATCCTCAGAATAGTACTATGGGATTGAAACTGTTATCATCCCCATTGTACATATAGGAAAATAACTCAGATTAAAAACTGAATATGAGGTCACACAGCTGCAAGGGTTAAAACAGGTTACTATTATAGACTATTATAGACCTGCATAGGATGAGGCCATCTCGAGGGTCTACCAGGGTCATCCCTTCCCACATGCGGAATATCCTCATATATTCAACTTGTAGATATTAAGGACCTTCTCTGGTCAGGTACTCTCATAGAAAATGGGAGTTCAATAATGAATAAGATCAGGCTGTGCCCTCAAGGACCTCATAGATTGATTATATTTCCCTCCAATTTGTTCTATAACACAATTCCTCTTCAGATTTCTTTGTTTAGCAATTAACAAGAAGTGGAAATGAAGATGCCTCTACAGAACCTGTAGTTAAATGGTATGAAGTGTGCCAGGTAAATGTAGAATTCTGGGAGCAAAGGTGCTTATATTTTGACCAAATCTATACACCTGCCTAGCTTTTGCTATTTTAAATACTCCACAGCTCTATAACATCTATGCACCTTCCTAACACCGTCCTCCTCAATGGTTTCCAAAACCTGTGTATGCAATAAAATCACTTGTAGAACTTGTTAAGGCAGATTGCTTAGCCCCACCCTCAGAGTTTCTGAGTCAGTGGGTCTTAGGTGGAGCCTCAGAATTTGCATGTCTAACAAGTTCCCAGGTGATGTGGATGGTGCTGGTGTAGGGACAACACTTTGAGAATCCATAATTTTAGTCTTCCTATTTTATTCTGTTAGTTATATTTCTTTCTGGTGGGATCCTTAACAAGTTTATTCTCTCAACAGACATTTGATTTTACAAGCCTTGTATTTCACACTATTTTCCTTCCCTCCTTCAGAAAATATTTATTGAGATCTGCATTAAGAACCTGAGGACCCTGAAGTAAATAATAAATAAGGTCCTGTGGCTGGAAGTTTTATGTATATAAGATAATTTTCTGTCTCTCAACTTCCATCTCCATATTGTCTTTCAGTATCATCTGTTAAATTTTTCAAACGGGCATATTCCCTTTAGTGCTAAAAATATTTTTTTTGGATGATGAGCTAAATTATAAATTATAAAATTGAGAATGCATCTAAAGTTTTTTAATGTGCTATAATGGTCTAAATTAATGAAATCCTTTAAAAGTTTTCATAGATCAAAGAAATAAAAAAATACCAATCAAGCAGATTAAAGATCTCAATTCAGCCACCAGCTTCCATACATAGATAGAATATAGACTATATAGAAACTGCTGACTGGCTTATCAGCTGCTCTGATAAACAGGGAGTATGCTTGATATTATTATCATTTTTTTAAATACATGAGTATTTGATGATTCGATGATTTAGAGTTTTGGGATCCTGTCATACCACAACTTATCAGTATGACCAATTGCTACTGGCACCACCACCCACTATTTATTGAGTGCTGCCTCTATGTCAAGCACTGTGCTTAGTTCTAATTCTTAGTGCTCACAAAATCTGTGAAGCAGGTGCTGTTATTACTTCATTTTACTAAGGCTTGGGGAAGATTTAACTGAGTGTTGGTACAAAGTATTGGCATTGTTGCTAAGGGCAGGACTATTTGGTGTTCAGGTGCATGAGCTGCTTTGGGGGAAGGATGGACTGTGTAGAACAGGTGACAGTGCCGGCTGCTTCCCAGCCACTTAACAGCCACTTCCCAGCATCCCAGGGGCCCTGCTCCGGTGCTCCTACTGATTTTATAACCCAGCTGAGTTTTGCTCTTTTCTCATGTCCTCCTGCCCAGTGGTGGGCTGGATGGGACACTGCTATAAGAGTGACAACACCAGGAACAGTGTGCACAGTCTATCCAAAGACACCGAGAGTATAGCTTTCCCTCATTAGGACATTGGACAACCCCAATGGACAATTTTACCTCTGGATATTTCTCTCAACCTTGCATTTAAAGACTGTGAGAGACATCCTTGGAGACTAACAAAGACCATTTTCTCAATATGTAGAATAACGTTTCAGCACTCCAAGTCCTCTTGTGGCTTTAAAATGTATCTCAGTTTGCTGAGAAAAAAACATAGTTTTTTTAGTATTTATTTATTTATTTATTTGTTTATTTTGCCGTGCAACAACCAGTGAGACTCAGAGAGGCAAGCAACTTCACATGTTCAGAGAGTAGCAAGGAAATGTTGTGCTGAATGAAAACCTTAGGGGTTTTTTATTGAGCATTAAAAGTTTGTATGTGTAACATGGCATGGAACAAAAAGTTAATTATAAACAGAAAGAAACTCTAACCTCATTACTGAACATAGGATAGGAGTCATTTTTTACCATGGCAATAAAGAACAAGGAAGCATAGGAAAAAGCAAAAGAGAGCATGTTAAGAACAATATCATATATTCATAGGATCAAAAAATTATAAAAGAAATGGGTGCAATACTTAGGAGGTAAAGTTTAGCTTTCTTGACTCTTTCTGTTGCTCTTATTCTGTACTTTGACTTGCCCAGCAGATCTTAATTTATAATTGCTAAACATTCAGTCCAGACCACAGCTGGCTTTATCTGTAGCACAGGGAAGTCATAGGAGTCCTAGCCATTGCCAATGGAGTCAGGAATGTTAGCTCTGGGCAGTCTTGTTGTTGAATGTTATGTTTAAACCCCAGGTTGTTTCCAACTCTGCACTGTGTGCAACATGGGGATTCTAAGGAATCTGGGCTTTGTGTCAACTGACTCCAGAATTTGCTATGTTTTAAACTGAGCCAACTGTCTCCCTGTCCCTGCAAATCTTACCCTCTAGTGTCCCCATCCTCAAGAATGGTCCTGTCGTGAAGCAGTTGTCCTAGCTAGAAACTTGTCCTTAACTCTGATCTCTCCCCCAGCTCTCTTCTCATCTAATTAATCAAGTTTTGTCAATTCATCTTCCGGAAAGATCATCCACTTTCCCCCCAACCTTTTGTTTTTATCTTTCTTTTATTTTTTTCTTTTCTTTCTTCTTTCCTTACTCACTTTTTATCCATATTGTCAAAGTGAAATTTCTAAAATCATGTTCTCACTTAAAAATCCTCTGACAGCTTGCTTTCCATTCCTATTAGTGTAAGCTCCAAATTTTGTACCATGGCTGAAAAGATGCTTGATTCTGGCTCTACATACCTGTTTGGACTCATCTTTGACTTCCACCATAAGGAAGGTTTCTTTTTTCTTTCTTTCTTTTTTTTTATTAAATCATGGCTGTGTACATTAATGCAATCATGGGGTACAATGTGCAGGTTTTATATACAATTTGAAATGTTTTCATCAAACTGGTTAACATAGACTTCATGGCATTTTCTTAGTTATTGTGTTAAGACATTTATATTCTACACCTAGTAAATTTCACATGTACCCTTGTAAGATGCACCGTTGGTGTGGTCCCACCAATTATTCTCCCTCCACCCATCCTTCCCTCTCCCCTCCCCTCCCTTTCCCCTTTACTCTTCTTCTTAGTCTATAATTGGGTTATAGCTTTCATAAGAAAGCTATAAATTGGTTTCATATTAAGACTGAGTACATTGGATACTTTTTCTTCCATTCCATTTTTTAAAATTAAATCATAGCTGTGTACATTAGTGCAATTATATTCTTAGCTATTGCACATCTGTTTACTCTTATGGAAATTTTCTACATTGTAAAACCTAACAGTTAAGATGGAGATAAAACCACCACAGATGAAAGCTATGGTCTACACAGTGCATGTTATACAGGTTAAAAAATTGAGTGTTTGTGGGCTTATCTTTTTGTTCAGGGTCACACAGCTACTGGGGATTATCATCTAATCCAGGCCTAGTCTAAAGTGATGTTTAA